>PVNU02002349.1:0-138973 GCA_003013855.2 Liriodendron chinense
ACTAGGCATAAGTGATTATGCATGAGTGATCCATGAGATAACTCATACATCAATGTAATTGGCTAATAGATTCGCCTATCTAGGTAAACTCTCGATTAGATCTAAAGGTAAAAATCTAGGATGCTTGACATACTAGATAAAACCCTAGTTTCAATTTATGAATCTCATGCAACATGGTTCAAAATTCAATTTAAACACATGGGATCTAATGCATTACATTCAATGGATTAGGCTAAATCACATAGCCATTAAAACTAATTATTCATAAAAGAACAAAAAAATAGAGAGAAAAAGAAAGCATGAAAGAAAAATTCTATTAAAAATAAACTTCAAATGCTAAAAAAATAATCTTAAAACTCCACCTTAAATCCTCTCTCGTCTCTCTTTCTATCTCCCTTTAAATAAAGAGAAAGAAAGCTCGAATAAGTCACGTCACTTGCTATTCACGTAAAAAAAACGTATAGAAATTTTTATTTATGAAAGTTCTTTCTTTTCTTCAATTTTCAACAACCTTGCATGAGATCTAACCCTTTCATCTTGTTTCCCATCTTAAGCATGTCTAAATGGACCATTGGTGTGAAGCACAAGTGATCACAGCCCTTGAAATGATTCCAAATGTGTCTGCACCTTTTCCTTTCTCGCTGCCCACCAGAATATCCATTTCTAGTAAAATTTGATCTCGCACCCTAAAACCATGTCCTCTATAATGTAGATGTCTCAAATTATCCAAAATAAGTCATTGAAAATTGATGTGTAATGCCTATATGAATGAACGTGGTCGTGTTTATGCTGTTCACACATGTGAATACTATTCACACATTGATTTTCAACTTGGCTCGAATCTCTATTTCGTTGATTTCTCCTTCCACGGACCTTGAATTGCACTAAAATTAACGTATTGCCGTTATTTGACGTGCTTTACCAATGGTGCGAAAATCAGCTCCAAATTCCACTCGATAAAAAGTCTGTTTTTCAAGGCCAGTTTTCCTAATTTTTTCTCAGACAGCTGCACTCTGACGCATACACTGCATTTCTTCCCAATCCAGACTACCTGTTACTTTTCGCCGAACATTTCAACCATAGAAATGCATTTCTGGCCCTCAGTTTCATTTGTAGTGCTCTGTTCGGCTCCCTAAGTCCAATTATTACACTTTGACCGTTCGGCTCATTTTTCTTCTGTTCCTTTCATTTTTGAGTCTGTCTCTTCCTTGAATTAGTGTCCAGTCCATGCATGAGTGCCAGTCATCTAATTCATGTATCAAAATTTATTAATTAATGCATATTATCACAATGCACCATATGACTCTATGTATGCAGACGGATTTAAGACATGTGTTTATCTTGAAAACCATGGAAAACTGCTATACTCGGAGGGTCCAAATATGCAATATTGGACACTCATGACACCCCTCAACCAGCATTTTGCTGGTCATCAAGCAAAACATGGGAAAATAAAGTGAAAAAATAGTCCAAATTTTCAAATTTTGTAAGAAAGTGTTCCAAGACAAACATGTGATTTCCATAACATCCTAGACCTTAATCTTAGTTAAGAGCAAGTTAGAACCTTAATTTCCTACTCAATTATGATCATTGAGTTCAAAAATTTAATCAAACATTAGAGTAGTTTTAATTTTCTGTACATGTGTGCATGGTGGAACCTAAGCTAACTAAGTGAATCATCAAGTATGACACCTTTCCTGACGTAGTTCTATTCCCCCAATGACCATGCAATAGCTGAATTTCTCAGTCCCTTGCCATTCTTCTTTTATCATCCCTTTCATTGCTTTTTGCATATATAAATTTTTTAAAACCAATTCTCATATTCACCTATTTGAAGACTCCAAAAGGCTCACTTCAGCTTAGGCGTCCTTTAAGCGAAACGGTAACGACAATGGATACTTAAATACCCTTGCCCCAAATTTCAATAAAAATTCATTCTTTTCAGCTCTTATATATATATATATATATATATATATATATATTATATATATATATATATATATATATATATATATATATATATATAAGAGCTGAAAAGAATGAATTTTTATTGAAATTTGGGGCAAGGGTATTTAAGTATCCATTGTCGTTACCGTTTCGCTTAAAGGACGCCTAAGCTGAAGTGAGCCTTTTGGAGTCTTCAAATAGGTGAATATGAGAATTGGTTTTAAAAATTTATATATGCAAAAAGCAATGAAAGGGATGATAAAAGAAGAATGGGCAAGGGACTGAGAAATTCAGCTATTGCATGGTCATTGGGGGAATAGAACTAAGTCAGGAAAGGTGTCATACTTGATGATTCACTTAGTTAGCTTAGGTTCCACCATGCACACATGTACAGAAAATTAAAAATACTCTAATGTTTGATTAAATTTTTGAACTCAATGATCATAATTGAGTAGGAAATTAAGGTTCTAACTTGCTCTTAACTAAGATTAAGGTCTAGGATGTTATGGAAATCACATGTTTGTCTTGGAACACTTTCTTACAAAATTTGAAAATTTGGACTATTTTTTCACTTTATTTTCCCATGTTTTGCTTGATGACCAGCAAAATGCTGGTTGAGGGGTGTCATGAGTGTCCAATATTGCATATTTGGACCCTCCGAGTATAGCAGTTTTCCATGGTTTTCAAGATAAAACACATGTCTTAAATCCGTCTGCATACATAGAGTCATATGGTGCATTTGTGATAAATATGCATTAATTAATAAATTTTGATACATGAATTAGATGACTGGCACTCATGCATGGACTGGACACTAATTCAAGGAAGAGACAGACTAAAAAATGAAAGGAACAGAAGAAAAATGAGCCGAACGGTCAAAGTGTAACAATTGGACTCAGGGAGCCGAACAGAGCACTACAAATGAAACTGAGGGCCAGAAATGCATTTCTATGGTTGAAATGTTCGGCGAAAAGTAACAGGTAGTCTGGATTGGGAAGAAATGCAGTGTATGCGTCAGAGTGCAGCTGTGCTGAGAAAAAATTAGGAAAACTGGCCTTGAAAAACAGACTTTTTATCGGAGTGGAATTTGGAGCTGATTTTCGCACCATTGGTAAAGCACGTCAAATAACGGCAATACGTTAATTTTAGTGCAAATTCAAGGTCCGTGGAAGGAGAAATCAACGAAATAGAGATTCGAGCCAAGTTATGAAAATCAATGTGTGAATAGTATTCACATGTGTGAACAGCATAAACACGACCACGTTCATTCATATAGGCATTACACATCAATTTTCAATGACTTATTTTGGATAATTTGAGACATCTACATTATAGAGGACATGGTTTTAGGGTGCGAGATCAAATTTTACTAGAAATGGATATTCTGGTGGGCAGCGAGAAAGGAAAAGGTGCAGACACATTTGGAATCATTTCAAGGGCTGTGATCACTTGTGCTTCACACCAATGGTCCATTTAGACATGTTTAAGATGGGAAACAAGATGAAAGGGTTAGATCTCATGCAAGGTTGTTGAAAATTGAAGAAAAGAAAGAACTTTTATAAATAAAAATTTCTATACGTTTTTTTTTACGTGAATAGCAAGTGACGTGACTTATTCGAGCTTTCTTTCTCTTTATTTAAAGGGAGATAGAAAGAGAGACGAGAGAGGATTTAAGGTGGAGTTTTAAGATTATTTTTTTAGCATTTGAAGTTTATTTTTAATAGAATTTTTCTTTCATGCTTTCTTTTTCTCTATTTTTTTTGTTCTTTTATGAATAATTAGTTTTAATGGCTATGTGATTTAGCCTAATCCATTGAATGTAATGCATTAGATCCCATGTGTTTAAATTGAATTTTGAACCATGTTGCATGAGATTCATAAATTGAAACTAGGGTTTTATCTAGTATGTCAAGCATCCTAGATTTTTACCTTTAGATCTAATCGAGAGTTTACCTAGATAGGCGAATCTATTAGCCAATTACATTGATGTATGAGTTATCTCATGGATCACTCATGCATAATCACTTATGCCTAGTAGTATGTTTATAATGATGCATGATTGATTCAATATCTCACATATATTGGATTCTTTCATAAGTTTGATTGATTTATCTTCCGATTGAGTGGAACAAAGAGATCCAACTCAATCATGTTTATTATAGTTGCATTCAATGGGCGGTTAAATTATATAGCTTTGTTTAATTGATTGATTTATTTTCATAAAAATCTTTAAAATTAAAACCCTTTTGAGCATTGTTAGAGTCAGTTTCTTTTGGATTTTATATCACTACCTATGTAGAAGATTGTCTTTTGCCTAGACCAACGCTTTCCGGTGGATTCGACTCCAGTCTCACTGAATTATTACTTTGCAATCTCCTACACTTGGGAGCACATCCTTGTAGATAGATCAAGTTTTTAGCGCCGTTACCAGGGATAGCGCTTTCAAGGCAAAGGTAAGTATTCAACAGTTAGGTAACTTCTATCCTTAACCCTCTCTTTTCTATAATTATTTTTCTCTCTTTTCTATAATTATTTTTCCTTTTTTAAGATTTTGGTGAAGTTGATGATCCATCCATAGTTGGTTTACTGCTTTGGGTCTCTAGATACTTCACCATTATTTTGTCTCATTTTATCTCTTAAAGATCTAGAAGTGAGGAAGTCTCACATTGGTCGGCTTGCCACCAAGACTACCTCTTCATCTTCATAGTCTTATGAGAAAAGAGACTACATTTTTTAAACTTTTTTTTAGGTTCGAAGTTGAGGATCCTTCCATGGTCGGTTTACTTCCTTGGGTCTCTTGATACTTCACCTCCACATTGGTCGGCCTAGCCGCCGGGATAATGAGAACAAAACATCGTGCTAAAACAGTAACGCCCACTTGAAAAGCAACGCATTTCCTTTCCTAACTTGTGTGGTTGTTTTATTTTATTTTTAGTTAATTGTGATTGTTTAGGTTAATTGTGGTTTATTTTTATTTATTTTTATTTTATTGCACATTGAGAGATTGAGTTATGGTTTCAATCAAATATGTGAGTGGTTAAGCAATCTATGCCCTGTTGGACAAGGGACAAATATAAACGTCTGTTGAGCCCAGGAGGATTAGTTTCCAGACTCCCCAATACGCCTCGTAGAGTTCAAGTGCCCCAACCTAACTTGGTATACAGGTCGGCCAATATTAATTCAAACATCAATCTTAATGCCAATTTAAATGCCGCACAAGGGAGCAACGCCAATAGGGATAATGAGAATCCCGATCTAAATGCAAATCCAAACTTGCCCAACATGGGAGAAAACGTTGTTAATAGACCGGCAATGCCTAGAACATTGTGGGACCACTTGCAACCGGCTAAAATAACCACACCATCATGCATCATACTCCCAATTAACGCTGGACTCCT
Organism: Liriodendron chinense; assembly: GCA_003013855.2. Classification (NCBI taxonomy): domain Eukaryota; kingdom Viridiplantae; phylum Streptophyta; class Magnoliopsida; order Magnoliales; family Magnoliaceae; genus Liriodendron; species Liriodendron chinense. The sequence continues at coordinate 5,346 of PVNU02002349.1, forward strand.
GCAAATCCTGATCTATAATTTTTGGAGCAGCAACATGTTCCTCTTCTTTGTTCACCACATTTGGGATATCATGTAAGACATGTATCCTAATTTGCCCTCCGAACGTTTAATTTCTGGTGCCGGTACGTCCCGGATGGACCAGATTAGTGAGCCTTGATCACGACCCTATTTTAGTACCGCATCGACCCAAGACCTATACCCCGGCGACCGCGTAAGAGTTGCGATTCCAACGCCGCGCGGCACGCCCCATTGCAATACCCTGTGTGAAAGTTGCGATCATTTGCGCAATCCGAGGCGGGTCGCGCAACGCACGTGTGGTGCGTGCCCCACTTGCACAAATCCCAAGAAAAGTTAAATCAATCAGTCAATCACCCTCACCCTCACCCATACCCCTCTCATCACCCTAGTCTACACACACCATACTCACCCCATCCCTCTCTCACTACAAAGTCAACACAAGCACATACCTCCCATACCATCCTACCCCCCTCCCATGCTAGCCATCATCATTTCATCCCTAAGAAAACCCCCAAACACCCCAAGCAATCTCACGTCCATGGCATTCTAAGCTAGAAAGGAGAGAGAAAGAGAAAGAGAGAGAGAGAGAGAAGATTAAGAGGGAGATTAGGATTAGAAGGTGGAGATCAAAGCTTGGAGGGCCCCAACCATCATCCGAATCGTTCGATCAACTACCCGACCCGATCCAACCGTTCATCTTTCGAGGTGAGTGCAAGGGGGGACATAAACTCCCACTTTTCTTTTTTGCCTTTCAATTTTTGGGCCCATAAGTGGGCCATGTGTTTGCTTTCCCAAGTGTAGGGTTGCGATGTAATAATAATCTCGGTAAGACCGAGGTCGATCCATAGGGACTTATGTAGGAATCCACAAAATACTTCCAATAGTTCTACTAAAGAGCTCACAACAGATTTGATGTAAATAGTAATGTTGAATTAAACTGAAGGTAATTAATTAATAAAAAGACACTAGGGGTTCAAGGATCCACTTGTACCAATCCTTGATGCTCAATTCGTTGTGGTTTCTGTTCGCTAGCCTCAAGTGTAAGGCTGCGATGTAGTAATAAAACTCGGTAAGACCGAGGTCGATCCACAGGGAATTAGAAACAACTTTCAAACTATTTCAGCAACTCAGTTTTGCAAGAAAATAAGATTTAATTGGGTAATTAAACTAAAACAGTAACTTAATGGAAAATCAGTAATTTAAAGTACTAAGGCATTCAAGGATCCACTTGTAGCAATCCCATGTCAATTCAATCAATCCAAGTAGAGAACACAACTAGATTTGAAGTCCTATCTCTCATCTGGTTAGAAAATAAAGCATTCACACACATTCAATCCAAATCAAGTTGAACTTCCAAGTTCTAGTCCCATTCAATCAATGTAGAATTCAAAACCATAGCCTTCGGAGTAACAGCCATGCCTATGGACTATGGCCTGCTCAAGGATTACTATAATTTGAATTTAAACAAGCATCATACGATAATCTCAGAGAATTGCAAGGAATTCATGTTCGGAGCAGATGAACTCTCATAAAACATCTCAAACTACCACTTTAAGAACTAGAATATGAAAAATCCAAACTTGAATTGAAAATTACTTGAATTAACTTGAATCAAACATGAAATTAGCTACAAGCTTCACCTCTCAGCCTTAGCTGAGAGATTCTAGCCAAGCATTGTCATACTACAACTAGAACTTATAATAAAAGCATAAAAACTAGAAAAACTGAAAATTGGAGAGTTGCAGACGCTCCACGATAGCTTTCTCTCTCTAAAACCACGTCCCTTAGCTTCTATGATGACCTAGGAAGAGCCCCTAGGTGTCCTTTTATAGTAAGAAAGCTCCCTTGCGTCCGAAACATCCAGAAATTGCGTAAGGTTACGCACTACGCAGAAAATCTCAGAGCTTCACGGAGAAGCTTTATTACGCAAACGACCGGTCGCACGACCGGTCTGAGCTCCCTGACGACCGGTCGCAAATCGTAAAAAACAGTCCAGAGAGTTTTGCCAAAATTCCAATTTAAAATTTTAATTCAAGGACCGGTCGCACGACTGGTCTGAGCATCGGACGACCGGTCGTGAATGGTCCAGAGACCTTCTGTGAAAATTTCTTCTTCTGCAAACAATCGGACCGATCGGACGACCGGTCCTGGCGATGGACGACCGGTTGGACGACCGGTCTTGGCATCTGTTTTCTGCTTTCTCCTTGGACTTCTTTCTTCCTTTCTTCTCCTCTCTTTAGTCTTTCTTCAATCTTCATCCAATGTCTTCAAATGGTCCTTTTTAGGCTCCAATTGGGTGAAGTCCGCTCTCATCCCTAAAATCACAAAACACATGTTAGATGGACCTTTTAAACATGAAAACCATGCATATAATGTGATGTAGTGGGCAATGCAAAGTATAAATTGGAGGTTCAACAGTTTCTCACTTTCTCAACTAGAATCGAAATTAAGTTCTATCTCGTCGGATGATAGAGCAGTTAAACCAACAATCTATCATATATATGATCCATGTATATGATTCACTCAATGCAAGCTAGGACGAGCATACTCAATTGCATAGGTCAGTCCCAATTCCAATAGGCTAAGATCACAATCATAACCATCATTAAATCCTGTCACAAGACAAAACTAGATAATGATTTGAACTTAATTCAAATCACATACACAGTCTCAAATACTTCAGAATTTCCAAAAAAGTAGACTTTTGGTAAGAAGTTCCCACATGAAGATCATAAATCTAAAGCGTATTCCAATTCCTCAGATCATACAGGTCTAGAATAGTTCACAACAATTAAGAACTCAAGCAATTCTTCCAAACATCCATGAGTCATCATAAGACTAAGAAAAACTACTTAGTACTTGAATTAAATTTAAAACCATTATTCTTCAATATAAATCCAACTTGAAACCAAATCAAACGAATTGAAGCAACTTAGATTCATTACAAGCTTCACCTCTTAGCCCTAGCTAAGAGGTTTAGCCGTTCATGATCCAAGAAAACATGAAAACAACTAAAAAAACATAAAACTAAAAAGCAAACTAGAGGAGTTATAGAACTTCGAAATCGACTTCCGTCGTCTCCCACCGTGCTCAATCCCTTTTAAGATGCCCTAGGAACAATCCCTAGGTGTCCTTTTATAGTGGGGAGGCTCCGCAGCATTGGAATCATCTAGAATTTGCGTAAAGATGAAATTGTGGTTTTACCGCTTATAGAGATACTTGGAGATATGTCTAAGGACCTAGAGAGGGGGTGATTAGGACCTTATCAAAATCTTTTCGCCTACTAACAAATATTATCAAATAAAACAAAGTAAGCAAGAATACTTAGGCTTCCAAGCCTAAGTGGGTCCAATCACAAGACTAGCATATGGTTAATCAATAAGCAATCCTAGTCTAAAGCATGCATAGGTAAATAAATGATTCAACTAATTAAGATCCTAACCTATGCAACTTGTGTAGACTTATGAGAGTGGATCAATGAGCTCAAGTCTACACAACTAGTGAAGGTACATCTTGTGTGTGGATGTGCCTAATAAGTGCCTAGCATACATTCCTATCAAGGAATCATAATTAAACAATTAAACTAACAATGCTAAGATATAAATCTGCTCAATTCAATCACAAACACAAGTATGTATAGTGGTTCGACTTTGGGTCTACTCCACTCCCGGTTCAAGTATTCAACTCCTTTGAGCACACCGGCCATAGCTGCTGGAATCATTGCCAATGAAGCCCGACCGGTCAAGACCGGTCGGCCAGCCCAGTCCGACCGGTCCAGACCGGTCCGCCATGCATTAAAGGCTGTTTCTATTTTGGGACTCCGGATTTCTCTGCGCAATTGTGAAACATTACACGAAATCTGGAACTTTCTTGCGTAAAGAACACCTCCAAGCTATAAAAGGACGTCTTCCCTTCATACCAAAGGATGCTAGGACGTGGGGATTGCTTGGGAGACGGATTCTACTTCGAATTTCTAGTTTTCTTCCTGTTTTAGTTATTTTTTATGTTTTTAGAGGCTTCTAGTTCAAGGATGTTAGAGATGAACTAAAACCTCTTAGCTAGGGCTAAGAGGTGAAGCTTTTGATTCATTTTTGATGGATTGATGCAACCTAGGTTTCCTTTTTATGATTTAATTGATGAATTTTAGTTAATGTGAGTTTGAATCAAGTACTATTTTGGTTTTTACTTTGATCTCTTGATGACTCCGGGCTCATGTGATTCTTAGTGATCCTAACTTAGTATCTTAGCTTTTGAGCATTAGTTATGCTTGTGTAGTTCATTGATCTACCATCGACTCCGGGCATGGTAGACGCTTTCATTGCCTTGTGTACAATGGCCTGATTTTTCTGTTATAATCTGAAATAGTTGTTTATTGATTGATTTTGATTTAATTAGAGTTCTAATCATGAGTTGTAATCAGGTCTAGTGACAGGATTTGGTGAAAGCTATGGTTATGAATCTCAACTAAATTGGAAAGAGGTTTGGCCTATACAATTGAGTGTGCCCAAGGCCTGAGCATGGTTGTGGGAATCAAATCAATGAATAAGCACTTGTTTTAGATGATTGTTGATTTAGCTGCTCTATATTCCGATCGGATAAAGATATGAATTCGATTCCGATTGAGTTATGAGAGACCTAGTTGTGTTGATGCATTGAAACTTATCAAAAGTGGATCCTTGGCGCTCTAGTGCCTTTTTAGATTGAAATTACCTTAACCATTCACTATTTAAACCCAAATCGCTATTTTTCAGTTTTAGCTCTTAATAGGATCTTAATTACTAGTTGTTTTAGACAAATTCTGAGGATACCCATACATAAATCTCTGTGGGAACGATACTCGGTCTTTCCGAATTATTACTACTTCACAACCCTACACTTGGGGATTGAACACCAAGAGAAGACAGGGAGTACACTGTTTGAATGGGGGTCTGTCCGACCGGCCATGACCGGTCGGACCAGCCCAGCCGACCGGTCATGACCGGTCAGTCCACCTGAAGCCTGCAAACACAGCAGGTTGCTGTTCGGTCTGGCTGACCGGTCTTGACCGGTCGGACCAGTCCAACCGACCGGTCCCGACCGGTCGGACAAGCCTGGTTCAGCTCAGCAGTTTGCTGAACTTCGTACATTCCAACCCACTCACTTTAGGCCATGTTTTGGGTGATGTTCAGGGACACCTAGGGCCATTCTAAGATGACAAAGGGTTTTTCAAAGATGGTCAAGGTCATCAAAGAGGTTATGGGTTGGGTTTTGGTCATGGTTAAGGCACCAAGGCATCACTTTTACCTGATTCTTCTTTCTTGATGCAGCAGGGCCATCTGAGTCTTCGGTCTTCGTCTTCATTGGGCTCAACCGACACTAGACTCACTGACGTAAGTGATTGACAAACAAGGTGCACTAGTATGCCACAGAAAAGTGCACTAATAAAAGATACACACTACGCAGAGAAAATCGAAGCCCAGAATAGAAACTGTTGTTTGAACGCATGACCGGTCGGACTGGCCTGGCCGACCATCACGACCAGTCGGACTGTTAATCCCATCAGTCCAGCGAGTATAGGAAACCATCAGACCTGTTGACCGACCGGTCAAGACCGATCGGACCAACTGGTTTGAACGTCCAAAGAGTTCAGCAGGGTCACCGACCTGTTAGCCGACCGGTCAAGACTGGTCTGACCAACTAGTCCTTTGTCTTGTAACCTTCATAGGGGCCAGGTCGGCTGACCAGTCTGGACCGGTCGGCACTTGATTATTTTCTTCCTTTTCTTCTTTTCTTTCTTCTCTTTTCTCCCTCTTTCTTCTTTCTTCTTTAGTCCACCTTGGGCCTTCATTCAAAGGGTCTTAATGTATCCTTTTTGGTCTCCAATTGAGTGAAGTCCCTCTCATTCCTACAATCATAAAATCATGCATTGGATTAGTCTTTAAATCATGAAAACCTTGCATAATGAGTGATGAATTGAGGTTAGAATATGCACAATTAAGAGCTCAATACCATGCTGTGGGACAGCATGCCCCTCACGCTGCCACAGAGTGGACCACCCTGTGTGGCCCACCATGATGCTTATTTTCCATCCCACCCCATTTGCTTTAGGTCACAAAGATATGGATGAAGGAAAAATACAAGGATTATCTTGATCCAAAGCTATTTGGGCCCACCATGAGATGGCCCAGCTGATGAATGGAGTGGATCCTAAACGTGTGGACCCCATTAGTCAAGGCACAACAATATATATATATATATATATATATATATATATATATATATATATATATATATATATATATATATATATCAGCCGCTGGACAGCCATCATCCAGAGAACGCTGCTACCCAGCAGCACCTGGGTGGAAGCCCATGTTGGGCGTAAACCATGGGGCCCACTCGTGGGACCCACCATGATGTATGGATTTAATCCACACCATCCATAATTTCTGTCAGGCCATGTTAGTCCTTGGATAAAAAAAATGAAGCAGATCCAGATCTCAGGTGGACCACACCATAGAAAACAGTGGAGATAATGATGTCCACTGTCGAAACTTCCTTGGCCCACCTTGATGTTTGTAGGCCTCGTAACATACCCAATATAGGGCTCTTTGGGTCTACAATGAGCTGGGGAACCTGATGAATGGAGTGGATCATACTCATGTGGGCTCCACTTGATAAAAAAAAAGGACGCTAGAGTGGTCCGAGTGGGGTCCCCACTCATGGGACCCACCTTGATGTTTCTGTTCAATCCACGCCGTCCATCTGTTTCTCCAGTCCATTTTAGGGTTGGGTACCAAATATGAGACAGATCCAAATCTTAAGCGGACCGCATCACATGAAACAGTGGAGAAAATGATGCCTACTGTTGGGATTTTCTTGGCCCACCTTGATGTCTTTAGGCTGTATAACCTGCCCAATATTGGACTCATTGGGTCCCCCATGAGCTGGGGAACCTGATGAACGGAGTGGATCGTCCTCTTGTGGTCCCCACTAGATGAAAACAAAAAAAATAAAAATAAAGAAAAAGAAAAAAGAAAAAAGAAAAAGGAGAGTACAACGCCTGAATCTGGGAGTACCCAGCCAGCGTCCACGGACGCTGGACTCATGGTGCCCCAGTAGGTGGCCCACACTCTGGGTCCCACCATGATGCATACGATATATCCACTCCGTCCATCTGTCCCTCCATGTCATTTTAGACCAGGGGCCCAAAAATGCGAGAGATCTAAACCTCAAGTGGGCCATACCAAAGAAAGGACTTCTTTGTTGTTAGAAACCTTCTAAGGCCCACTATGATGTGTGTATGCTATGAAACCTGTCCAAATTTGTACCTATTGGGCCCGCCATAGGGTTGTCTACACAGCTGATGACGTGGATCGTCCTCATGTGGGCTCCACTTGATGGAAACAACAATAGCAAAAAAAAGGGGAAGAAAAAAAAGAAAAAAAAGAGAGAGAGAGGCAGCGTCCACACGTTGGCCACCCCCAGCGTCAGCGACGTTGGCCCCATGGCTGCCCAGCAGGTTCCCACTCGTGGGACCCACCATGATGTTTATGTACCATCCACGCCGTCCATCCCTTGTGCCATATCATTTTAGACCTAAGGCCCAATTTTGGGCCAGATTCACTTCCCAGGTGAAACCATCCTAGTGCTCACCATGATGTTTATCTTCCATCCAACCTGTGGCACAGGTCTAAATAAAAGAGAAAACACAAATATTAGCTTGATCCAAAACTAATGCGACCCAGGGGGGGTGTCACGTTGTAGATAGCGTGCGTGCGCACGCTGCCCAGCAGGTGGCCCACCCCGTGGGTCCCGCCATGATGTACCTGTTTTATACATGCTGCCCATCTATTTTTCCATGCCATTTTAGAATATGGCCCCAACAATGAGGAAAATCCAAATGTGAAGTGGGCCACACTCGCAGGGAATAGTGGTCATTGATGCCCACCATTGAAAACTTCCTTGGGGCCACTTTAGTGTTTATTTTTCATCCAACTAGAGGTTGTGGGCCCATCTTTGGGTTCCACCTTGATGGATGCATTGTGTGGCATGCCAACCGTCTGACCGATGCGTGGGGCCCAATTTGAGTGGGCTTCACTTAGAAAATGGTGGTGATTGAATACCTACCACTGAAACTTCCTAAGACCGATGATGTATATTTGCTATCCAACCAGTGGGCGGGGCCCACCATGGTCCTTCCTTTGATACGTATGTTTTATCCAAGCCGTAAACCTATTTTTTCAGCCTACTTTGTATGTGCAGGCCCAAGTATGGGGCCGATATAGTCTCAAGTGGGCTATGCCACGAAGACCTTTACATTTCCAATGGGGACCACAGTCCGGGTCCCACTCTCTGTATATATATATATATTGGGCCATTTAAGGCCAACATTACATGATATGTTTGGTAACGTGCTAGTATACTTAGCTTGATACTTCACACTGATAATATGCTTAGTATAATGAATACTATGCTCATTCATATGCCCATACGCATCATTTGTATGCCTGTTATGGACCACGATTAATCATATCATATGCTAGTTGGCTTGTTATACTTAGGGGACCCGTGCGAGACAGGGTCGCCCCACATGATTGCGCAGTATGCGTAAGTTTGGTGCATGACTTGGATTGTATGACTCATGTATTTCGCATCATGTATGTCATGATCGCCTTCACACCCTAGCAGCATCGGGGTGGTGGCCACCATAGTCACATCGTGGTTGGCAGTAATGGACAACGGAAACATGTTCTAGCACGTAGGCGCTATGGATGTCCTTAGGTGAAAGTCCCTAAACCCTGTGGTACCAATAAGATGCTCCAACGTCGAGACCAAGTGGATAACATGAGCGCCCGAGTGCCAAATACCAGTGGGCCGCGTCTCCCACTGTGTCGAGGTCAGTTGGAAAGGGGTGTGACCTTATCTGCCCGGGTGCAGTGGGCTATAAGCCAGGTCGAGTCTGACCAGCTCGTGAAATGGGTCTGCTATCGGTGAGCCGGGTGGGCATTGGCATACCACTGACGAGGCGGATAGTGAGGTCTTTTCTACTCGCTTGGTTATGCGTGCGATGTGCGGCGGCCAGTATCAGAGTGTACTAGACCTCGGTGATGTCCCAGATGATAACCATTTTGATATGTGGATTAGTTGAGGATTGACGTGGTTGCATTGCATCTCGAGCATGTAACACTCGGCCATGTAGGCCTTTGCATCGCATAACCTTGGGCTGGCTGATAGCATTCATGAACTTGGTAACTTAGCCCTCTATCACTTTCGCTTACTCTAATATCTATATACTTGTCATATGCATCACACGAGCACACATGCACTCTACTGAGCTTCATAGGAAGCTCATGCGCGTTTGTTTACGCTGCAGGTACTAGGGCACATCAGCAGCGTTGAGCTCGGTTCATGTACCTGATATTTTGGGCTTTTGCTACATTTTGTATTTCCCTTTCTAGCATGGTACTCAATAAACTATTAGTGGATATCTGATGATGTTTTAGGGTTTTGATTATGCTCCTGTACAAAAAAAAATTTACCCTGAAAATCCTCCCGGTGGGATCCCCGGATCGGAACTTGGCATATGAGAGCTAGGAGCCGAGAATGGGGTACTACGGAGGCTGTTGGCACCAAGGTCGGCGATAAGGAATTTAGTGAGCCCGTTCCTCGGGTTTGGGGCGAGACAAAAGTTGGTATCAGAGCATAACTTGAGAATACCTGCTGATGACATCACATATCTACTAATGGCCTTAGATTGACTACCCTTAACTGAATGATTGTTGCAAACTTAGGATGATTAGGATCCCGATCTCATGCACTTAGCGACCCACACTAGGATCCTGTTACAACATAGTTAAATAGGATTCCCTATTATGAGCTTAGAGACTTCTGAATATGGTTCCCTAACGTGTGCGCATTTGAGAGTACCAATGCTAAGTGGTACCTGTCCTTTTCTGTAGGATATGGCACCCAAGCGAGCCACCGGTAGGCCATCGACTAGTGCAGATACATCCCTCCAGCTCCAGCTATGACTGCTGGTCAGTTCCAGCAAATGATGCGCGTTATGACCTCCATGGTAGAGCGCCAGGAGAGGAGGTCATCCGATGCAATTGCCCCATCGGAGCAGGATCGTGCTCGTTCTTTACTGATGGATTTTAGACGGATGGATCCCTCACGTTTCTTGGGCGGGCCAGACTCGGTGGCAGCAGAGAGATGGAAATCGAAGGTAAAGAAGATCTTTACTACGATGCAATGCACGACCGAGGAGTGAGTTCCTCTCGCCATTTTCTTCTTCAGGGAGAGGCTGAGCATTGGTGGGCATCGGTTACCCGAGCGGCTGGGCCTGATTTCGAGTGGACATGGGAGGACTTTGTGGACCGGTTTGACCGAAAGTTCTTCCCCAAGCATGGTCGCCAGCAGCGTGCACTAGAGTTCGAGACGCTGGTCCAGGGAGATATGTCAGTGTCGCAGTACGAGGCTCGATTCGTTGAGCTATCCAGATTTGCGACATATCTTGTGGATGATGAGGGGCGGAAGGCCCGTCGATTCGAGAGCGGATTACGCCTTGGCCTTCGTAGCCATGTCACGGGACACAAGATTCCTACGTTCAAGGAGGTTGTGGAGCGAGCCCAGATATATGAAGCAGAGTGGGCCGATGCGAAGCGGATCCGTGACCAGGGTGGAGATCGGAAGGGGAAGAGGAGGGCTCCTTCTAGTAGCTTCCTGTTCGCTCGCCTCAAGTGTAAGGCTGGGATGTAGTAATAATTCTCGGTAAGACCGAGGTCGATCCACAGGGAAAGAGGTAAACAATTCCAAGTACTCTAATAACTAGAATCTAAGAAGTTTAAGAAAGTAGTTTTTCACATGAAATAGGAAAATCTGAAAATAAGAAGAACTAGAGCATCAAGGATCCACTTGTAGTAGTCCAATGCCAATCCATTCATCCAAGCACAACAATCTCACTCAAATTGGAAGATAATGAGAGAATCAAAGTCCTATCTCTCATCTAATTGGAAGATATAACATTCAAGCACAACAATCCCACTCAAATCTGAAAATCAGATTTCTAGTTCTAATGAAGCACATAGAACTTGAACTTGTAGCCTTCGGAGTAACAGCCATGCCAAGAGACTATGGCATGCTCAAGGGTTACTACAATTCGAATTCAAAAACCCAATCATGGTAATCTCAAAGAATTGCAAGGAACTCATGTCCGGAGTACACAAACTCTCACAAAACTTCTAAAAACCAAACTTTATTCAAACTAGAACTTGAAAATCTAAAATTAGAGTAAAGGGTACTTGAAGGAACGAATTAACGAATTGAAACAAGCTACAAATTTTACCTCTTAGCTCTAGCTAAGAGGTTAGCTAAAATAAAACATTAAAAACTAGAAACTAGAATTAGAAGAAGAAGAAAACTAGTTGTAGAAGGCTATGAAGCCTCCTAGGTCTTGATCTCTTTGCTCCCCAAGTTGCTAGATGCCTTAGGAAGAGAGTGGAGGTGGCCTTTTATAAGAGAAATACCGCACCAACCTGAAAACTTCGAGAATCCACGGAGTCCTCTCACAATTTGAAAACTTGGCCTTGAAAATTGGAGTTTCTGGAGCACCTTCGACCTGTTTGGCAACCGGTCTAAGAAGAAGAAAATAGTCCAAAAATTACACTGTAGACCTGTCTGTAGACCTGTCTGGCGACCGGTCTACAGACAGGTCTAAGACAAAAAATTCAGATTTTCTTCTTTCTCTTTTCTCTTTCTTTCTTGCTTCTTTCCTCCACCTTTTAGCACTTGTTCTATTGATCTTCAATGCATACAAAGTGACTCTTTTAACCATGAATTGGTGAAATCTTCCTCTCATTCCTATAATCACAAAAACATGTATTAGATTAGTCTTTAAACATGAAAATCATGCATATAATGTGATGTAATGGGTCGACAAATGTATAAATTGGAGGCTCAACACTTCCTGCAGCAGCAGACTCGGGCACCGCAGAGGCATCCAGTTCATCCATCCTTTCGACCGCCAGTAGCACCTCCAGCACCGTCACAGAGACAGTTTGCAGGTGTTTGTTACGAATGTGGAGGGATAGGGCACCGTAGACATGAGTGCCCCCACCCACAGCAGCAGCAGCAGCCACAGCAGCAGAGGTAGTAGCATAGGCCGCAGCAGCAGCAGCGAATACCGCAGAGGGAATAGACACATCCCCAGCAAACTTAGGGTAGGTTCTACGCAGCCCAGCAGGATCCTCAGGCACCTAGAGGAGTCGTTGATGGTACACTCATTGTCTCTGCATGCATAGCTCATGTTTTATTTGATTCTAGCGCATTGCATTCTTTTATATCTGATGATTTCTGCCGATCGACTGGTTTGCCGTTAGAATCCATGCGCGAGGGTTTGTCAGTGTCGACACCCTTAGGGAAGACCGCAGTATTAAGTTTGATCTGTTCGTCTTGCCCCGTCCTGGTAGGAGAGACCTTTTTACCTGCAGACTTGTTTGTTTTACTGATGACCGAGTTCGATGTTATCCTGGGTATGGATTGGCTGGCCAAGTATCATGCTGTATTGGACTGCTTCGCTAGAACAGTTACTTTCCTTATACTCGGCATGCCGCAGTTTCAGTTCGTTGCCGAGCCCAGAGGAGAGCAGTTGTCATCTTTGATGTCTTATGCCGTAGAGGAGCCGGTTGCCTTGTGCATCGACCAGTTGCCGGTAGTTTGTGATTTCCCGGATGTGTTTCAGGAGGTTCCGGCGTTGCCACCTCGTTGGCATACCGAGTTTCAGATTGACCTCATGCCCGGTACCTCGCCTATCTCAAAGGCCTCGTACCGTATGGCACCATTGGAGTTGCGGGAGCTGCAGAAGCAGTTGGACGAGTTGTGTGGACTAGGCTTCATCCGTCCAAGCAGTTCACTGTGGGGAGCGCCGATACTCTTCATGAAGAAGAAGGATGGCTCGTTGAGGCTCTGTGTAGATTACTGCGAGCTCAATAAGGTCACGATTAAGAATAAGTATCCGCTTTCGAGGATCGATGATTTATTTGACCAATTGCGGGAGGCGCAGTTCTTTTCGAAGATTGACCTACGGTCCGGTTATCATCAAGTCCGTGTTCGGGAGGAGGATATCACGAAGACGGCCTTTAGGACGCCTTACGGTCATTTTGAGTTCCAGGTCATGTCTTTGGACTGACCAATGCACCCACTGTAACACCCGATCCAACTGTCCATTTTTGGGTGAGTGCTAAGGGGGGGACATAAACTCCCCTTTTTCCTTGTTTTCCCTTCATATTTTGGGCCCACAAGTGGGCCATGCTGTGAGACAGCGTGTCCCGCAAGCTACCACAGCATGGACCACCTTGGGTGGCCCACCATGATGCTTATTTTTCTATCCCACCCTTATTCTTTAGATCACAAAGATCTAGATGAAGGAAAATGCAAAAATTATTTTGATCCAGAGTTTTGGGCCCACCTTGCGACGGAGAACCAGATGAATGGTTTGGATCGCCCACATATGGGCCTACATAGTTTTAAATAATAAATAAAGAAAGAAAGAAAGAAAGAAAGAAAAGGAGAGAAGAAGACGCTGGACGTTCTCAGCATCAAAGACGCTGGAACGTTCCAGCGTCAGATACATGAAGGCCGTGAGTGGGGTCCCCACTCGTGGGAGCCACCTTGATGTATTAGCCTTATACACACCGTCCGTTTGTTTCTCCAGCCCATTTTAGGGCTGGACACCAAAAATGAAGCAGATCCAGATCTGAGGTGGACCACACCTTAGAAAACAGTGGAGATAATGAAGCCCACTGTCGAAACTTCTTGGGCCCATCGTGACGTATGTAGACATTTTCACCTACCCAATATTGGGCTCATTAGGTCCTCAATGAGCTGGGGAACCTGATGAATGGAGTGGATCACACTCATGTGGGCCCCACTTGAAATAAACAAAAAAAATGATGAAAGTCCAACGCTGGACGGTTCCAGCGTCTGAGACGCTGTGAACGTCCAGCGTCTGGACGCTTGGGCTTGGAGAGGGTCCCCACTCGTGGGACCCACCTTGATGTTTGTGTTAAATCCAAACCGTCCATCTGTTTCCCTAGATCATCTTAGGGCCAGGGCCTAAACTTGGAACAGATCTAAATCTCAAGTGGACCGTACTACCTGAAACAGTAGAGATGATGACGTTTGTGGTCGAATTTTCTTTGGCCCATCTTAAATTTTGTAGACCTCATAAGCTATCCAATATTGGGCTCGTTGGGTTCCTCACGAGCCGGTAAACATGATAGACGGAGTGATTGTCCTCATGTGAGCCCCACTTCATGATAACCAGAAGAAAAAGAAAAAAAAAAAAAGAAGGAACCAATGATGGACGCTGGCCTCTCTCTCCTCGTCAAGGGTGCAGGGAGTAGCCAGCGTCCACGGACGCTGGGCTCCTCAGCCGTCCAAAAGTGGTCCCCTCGTGGGACCCACTACGATGTATTTGTTTTATCCTAGCCGTCCATCTGTTTTCCCAGATCATTTTAGGGCCCCAGGCCCGAAGACCAAGAAGATTCAGATCTGGGGTGGGCCCCACCATAGAAAATAGTGAGGATGAATGCCTACGGTTGAAACCTTTTCAAGGCCCACCATTATGATGGTCTCCCATCTAAACCTGTCCATCAGGTCACGCAGGCCTGTTTGAATGGAAAACACAAGTATCAGCTAGATCCAATACGTCAGTGGACCACACCATGGGAAACGGTGGGGATGATCGGCCACTGTTGAAACATTTGGAGCCCACTGTTGCACGTGTGGGACCCAATGTGAGGTTTATTCCATTTAACCTGCTGCTAAGGTCACTCAGACCAGGATGGAGAAAAACCCAAACATCAACTCGGTCCAAAGCTTTTGGGGCCACGCGTGTGGTCCACGTTGAAGCAGCGTGCTGGACACCCTGTCCAGCAGTGGCCCACCTTGTGGGACCCATCATGCCTATTCACTCCCCAAGTGTAGGGTTGCGAAGTAGTAATAATTCGGAAAGACCGAGTATCGTTCCCACAGAGATTTATGAATGGGTATTCTCAGAATTTGTCTAAAATAACTAGTAATTAAGATCCTATTAAGAACTAAAGCTGAAAAATAATAATTTGGGTTTAAACAGTGAATGTGTAAGGTAATATCATTCTAAAAAGGCACTAAAGCGCCAAGGGTCCACTTTTGATAAGTTTCAATGCATCAACACAACTAGATCTCACATAACTCAATCGGAATCGAATTCGTATCTCTATCCGATCGGAATATAGCGGTTCAATCAACAATTATCTAAAACAGTTGCTTATTCATTGATTCAACTCCCACATCAATGCTCAGGCCTTGGGCACACTCAATTGTGTAGGCCAAGCCTCTTTCCAATCTAGTTGAGATTCACAACCATAGCTTTCATCAAATCCTGTCACTAGACTTAATTACAACTAATGACTAGAACTCTAATTAAATCAAAATCAATCAGCAAACAGCTATTTCAGATTATAACAAAAGATAAGAACTTTAGTTGAATGAGTTCCCACATGAAGATCAAGCCATTGTACACAAGGCAATCAAAGGATCTACCATGCCCGGAGTCGATGATAGATCAATAAACTACACAAGCATAACCAATGCTCAGAAGATAAGCTACTAAGTTTAAAATCACTAAGAATCACATGAGCCTGGAGTCATCAAGAGATCAAAGTAAAACCAAATTAGTACTTGATTCAAACTCATATTGAACTAAATTCTTCAATTAAATCATAAAAAGAAAACCTAGGTTGCACCAATCCATAAAAAACAAATCAAAAGCTTCACCTCTTAGCCCTAGCTAAGAGGTTTTAGTTCATCTCTAACATCCTTGAACTAGAAGGCTCAAAAACATAAAAACAACTACAACAGGAAGAAAAACTAGGAAAACTTGAAGTAGAATCCGTCTCCTAAGCTTCCTTGATGATCCCCACGTCCTAGCATGCCCTGGTATGAAGAGGAGAAGTCCCTTTTATAGATTGGAGCGGAAGATTCCAGATTGCGCAAGGAAATACGCAATTGCGCAGAGAAAATCGAAACTTTCCAAATTAGAAAGCTTGCTGTTTACGCATGGCCGACCGGTCGAACCTCTCTGTTTGATAGTCGAAGGAGTGCAATAGAGGGGCGACCTGTTGGCCGACCGGTCTGGACCGGTCGGACTGGGCTGGCCGACCGGTCGGACTGTGTAGTTCCCCATCCAGTAAGTTCCAAAAGTGTGGCCAACCGGTCTTGACCGGTCTGGCTCCTTTGGCCAACCGGTCGCACGACCGGTCTAGGCCCTTTTTCTTCTTCATTTCTTTCATTCCGTCTCTGCTATGCTTTCTTCTTTCTTTTCTTTTCTCTCCTTTCTTTCTTCTTTTTTGGCACACTTTGGATCTTCATCCAAGGCTCCTAAATAGACCCTTTTGGTTTCCTATTGGGTGAAGTCCACTCTTATCACTGCAATCACAAAACATGCATTGAATTTATCCTTTACACATGTGAACCGTGCATAATGAGTGATGAATTGGGGTTAAAATATGCACAATTAAGAGCTCAACAATGCCCAGCCGTCCATCCATTTTGGTATATCATTTCAGGGCATGGGCCCACACATGAACCTGATACAAGTCTCAGGTGGGCCACACCATCTGGAATGGTGGAGAGAATGATGTCCACCGTTGCAACCTTCCTAGACCACATGATGTTTATATACTACCCAGACCTGTGGCACAGGTCTGGGTGAATGGGAATCATAAATATCAGCTTTATCCAGAACTCTTGTGGCCCAAGTGGGTTCCACGCTAGTCTAGCAAGTGGCCCACCCTATGGGTCCCACATGATGTATGTGTCAGATCCAGGCCGTCCTCTATTGGTCCTGCCTATGATGTATATGCTTTATCCATGTCATCTAGATATAGGGACCCACCTTGGGTATGTATTAATCCACACCGATGGATAGTAGACTGTCGAAATCATCCATCAATCTAGAGGGTGGGCCGGCTGTAGCAGTCCACCTTGACGATGCGTTGTATACACACCTCATTACGGTGCCCGATCCGTCGGTCACCTTAGACCAACATGAAGCATGTATTTTATTCATAATGCTCAGTATGTGGGCCGTTCTGGTGCTCACTTTGAAGTATGTATTGCATATTCATACTGTCCATGCGTTGGACAGATCATTTTAGAGTATAAACCCAAAAAGGAGGTTGATCCATAGTTCAAGTAGACCCCTCGCTGGACAGTAGGGGCTGGCCATACGGTCCAGCATATAGGCCATCATTGATGTCCCATTGGAGGCCACCAGGGCCTACCTTGACGTACTCATGCCATACATCGGTCCTTCTAGCCCATTTGTTGCGTATGATGGGCCGATTCAAGTCTCAAGTGGGCCATGCCACGTAGACTTTTCTATTATTAGTAGGACCTCTATTCAGATCCCACTCCCTATATATTCGACCAGTTGAGGCCGATTATCACATGATACGCTTGAGACATGTTAATATACTTAGCCTGGTTGTCACACTGATAATATCCTTAGTGTAATGAATATCATGCCCATTCATTTGTACATACGCATCATATGTATGCCTGACTGTGGACGATGTTGATCATAGCATATGCCTTACAGCTTGAGATACTTAGGGGACTCGTATGAGATAGGGTCACCCCACATGATCGCACGGTATGCAGAGGTTTGGTGCATGTCTTTGATAGTATGACTCATGCATCTTGCATTATGCATGTCATGATCAGATTCTCACCCCAGCGGCATCGGGGTTGTGACTACCACAGTCACATCGTGGATGGTAGGAATGGACACCGAAAATATTTTCTAGCACTTGGGCGCCAAAGATGTCCTTAGGTGAAAGTCCCTAAACCCTGTGGTACTAGTAGAATGCCCCAATGTCTAGACCGAGTGGATTTATGAGAGCATGAGGGCCAAATACCTGTAGGCCACGTCTCCCACTGTGTCGGGGTCGATTGGAAGGGGGTGTGACCTTACCCACCCAGGTGCAGAGGGCTATATACTAGGTTGAGTCTGACCAGCTGGTGAATGGGTTCACTATCGACAAGCCGAGTGGATTTTCTTGTATGTCATTGACGAGGCGGATAGTGGGTCTCTTCCACTCACTTGGTTATGCGCGCGATGGGCAACAACCAATGTCAGGAGTGTACTAAACCCCGGTGATGTCCTAGTTGTAAACCGTATGATATATGGCAGTTGAGGATTGACATGCGCACATTGCATCTTTAGCATATGACATTCGGCCATATAGGCCCCTTGCATTGCATAGCCTTGGGACGGCTAATAACATTCATAGACATGGTAGTGTAGCCTGCCATCATTTTCGCTTACTCTGATATCTGTATACTTGTCATATGCATTGCGCACACACCACACACTCTCTAAGCTTCATAGTAAGCTTATGTACGTTGTTTACGTGTAGAACATACTATAGCGCGACAGCAGTGAGACAGGGGCGCGCATTTGATCTTTCATCTTTCAGTTATACATTGTATTTCCTTTTTCTGCAGCATTGTACTCAATTGATTATCTTAGTGGATATGTGATGTGAAGTTTTTGGTTTAGTATGCTTGTGGTTATGCTCATCTATAAAGAAAAAAAAAGTTTACCCTGAAAATCCTCCTTGTGGGATCCTAGGATCGGAACCTGGTGTATGGGAGCTAGGGGCTGAGAATGGGGTACTACGGAGGCTGTCGGCACCGGATTCGGCGGTTGGGAATTTAGTGAGCCCGGTCCCCGAGTTTGGGGCGTGACAGAAGTTGGTATCAGAGCATAACTTGGGAATACCTGCCCACAACATTACATATCTACTAATAACCTTAGATCACCTACCTTGCACTGTGTGATTGCTAGGACTCCAGTCTTATTCACTTGCTTCGAACTTAGTTTAAACCAGGATTCCCTATTGTACACCTAGAAAATTTTGATTAACGTGTGTGCACTCACGAGTAACTCGATGATAAGAGGATTTTGCCTTTTCTGTAGGACATGGCACCCAAGAGAGCCGCCGGTAGGCAGTCGTCTAGTGCGGGTACGTCCCAGACAGCCCCAGCTCCATGCATGACTGCTAGTTAGTTCCAGCAGATGTTGCATGCCATGACCTCCATGATAGAGCGCCAAGAGAGGGGGTCAGCCGATTCACCTGCCACATCAGAGCAGGATCGCGCCCGTTCCTTACTTAGGGATTTCAGGAAGATGGATCCCCCACGTTTCTCGGGTGAGCCGAACCCGGAGGCAGCAGAGAAGTCGAAGTCTGAAGTAGAAAAGATCTTTACCATTATGTGATGCACGATTGAGCAGCGAGTTCCTCTCGCTATCTTCCTTCTTCAGGGAGAGGCCGAGCATTGGTGGACATCGATTACCCGCACAGGAGAGGCAGATTTTGAGTGGACCTGGGAGGATTTTGTAGACCAGTTTGACCGAAAGTTCTTCCCGGAGCATGTCCATCAGCAGAGAGCATTAGAGTTCGAGACGCTGGTCCAGGGAGAGATGACCATGTCACAGTACGAGGCCCGATTTATTGAGCTGTCTCGATTCGCGACTTATCTTGTGGACGATGAAGGCGAAAGGCCCGTTGGTTCGAGGGCGGTTTGCGCCTTGGCCTTAGGGGCCGTGTCGCAAGACACAAGCTCCCTACGTTTAAGGAGGTTGTGGAGCGGGCCCAGCTTTATGAGGCAGAGTAGGCCGATGCACAGCGGATCCGCGGTCAAGGCGAAGATCGAAAGGGGAAGAGAAAGGCTCCTTCTAGCAACTTTCGACAGTAGCGATTTCGACCACCACAGAGGCATGTAGCTCGTTCACCTTCCGAGCACCAGCGGAACCAGTGGCACCCGTAGCACCCCCAGCACCACCGCAGCAGCAGATTATAGGCCCTTGTTATGGGTGCGGAGAGATGGGACATCGTCATAGGGAGTGCCCCCATTCACATCGGCAGCAACGTCAGCAGTATCAGCCGCCGAGACCCCGTCAGCAGCATCAGCGACAGCAGTACCCACCGCCGAGAGCTCCTCCGAAGCAGAGGCAGCAACAGAGGACCCATCAGCAGCAACAACGACCGCAGAGGGGATAGGCACCTCCCCAACAGGCTCAGGGCCGGTTCTACGCAGCCCAGTAGGACCCTCAGGCACCAGGAGGAGTCATAGAGGGTACACTCCTTGTCTCTGCATGCATAGCACATGTTCTATTTGATTCTGGTGCATCACATTCCTTCATATCCGAGGATTTCTGTCGATCGATTGGTTTGCCGTTAGAGCCCGTGCATGAGGGTTTGTCGGTATCGACACCCTTGGGGAAGACTGCGGTATTGAGTTTGTTTTGCTCATCTTGCCCCATCCTAGTAGGAGAGACCTGTTTGCCCGCCGACCTATTTATATTGTCGATGTCCGAGTTTGATGTTATCCTGGGCATGGATTGGTTGTCCGAGTATCATGTCATAATAGACTGTTTTGCGAGAACAGTCACCTTCCTTATACCCGGCATGCCGCAATTTCAATTTGTTGTTGAGCCTAGAGGAGAGCAATTATCATCACTGATGGCTTGTGCAATTGAGGAGCCGGTTGCTTTGAGCATCGACCACTTGCCAGTCGTTTGTGACTTTTCAGATGTGCTGCAGGAGATTTCGGGGTTGCTGCCTCATCGGCATACCGAGTTCCAGATTGACCTTGTACTCGGTACCGTGCCTATCTCAAAGGCCCCATACCGTATGGCACCTTTGGAGCTGCGAGAACTGCAAAAGCAGTTGGACGAGTTGCGCGAGCTAGGCTTCATCCGTCCGAGTGGTTCACCGTGGGGAGCACCGGTACTCTTTGTGAAGAAGAAGGATGGCTCATTGAGGCTCTGCGTGGATTACCACGAGCTCAATAAGGTCACGATCAAGAACAAGTACCCGCTTCCGAGGATCGATGATTTGTTTGATCAGCTGCGGGAGGCGCAGTTCTTTTCAAAGATAGATTTACGGTCCTGTTATCATCAAGTTCGTGTCCGGGAGGAGGATATCCAGAAGACAGCATTTAGGACACGCTATGGTCATTTTGAGTTCCAGGTCATGTCCTTTAGACTGACCAATGCGCCCGCAGTGTTCATGCAGTTGATGAATGAGGTCTTCCGTCCGTATCTTGACCAGTTTGTTGCAGTGTTTATTGACGACATTCTGATCTATTCGAGGACCTGAGAGGAGCATGAGCAGCATTTAGAAATCACCCTACAGACTCTCCGCGCACACCAGCTTTATGCGAAGTTGGAGAAGTGTGAGTTTTGGCAGGAGGAGGTGAAGTTCCTAGATCATGTCATGACGAGGCAAGGAGTAGTAGTGGATCTAACCAAGGTTGATGCCGTGCGTTAGTGGTGCTAGCCCACGAACGCGTCTGAGGTCCGAAGTTTTCTCGGGCTAGCGGGTTATTACCGTCATTTCATTGAGGGCTTCTCTCGTATTGCTGCCTCGTTAACCAGATTGACTAAAAAGGGCACTGAGTTCGTATGGAGTGACGCATGTGAGCGGGCATTCGCGGATCTAAAGGATCGTCTTACGTCCGCACCAGTCCTGACTCTTCCCTCTAGGAGTGATGGATTTGTGATTTTTACGGATGCCTCGCGTATTGGCTTAGGTGCTATCCTGATGCAACATGGCAAAGTAGTAGCGTATGCGTCTCGCCAGCTCAAGGTCCATGAGCAGAACTACCCCACGCATGATCTAGAGTTGGCGGCTATTGTCTTCACACTGAAGGTATGCAGGCACTATCTCTATGGGGTCAAGTTTGAGCTCTTCTCTGATCATAAGAGCCTGAAGTACCTCTTTTCCCAGTCAGAATTAAATATGAGGTAGAGGAGTTGGATGGAGCTCCTGAAGGACTATGATTTTGATCTTCAATACCACCCCGGCAAGGCCAACGTGGTGGCGGATGCCCTTAGCCGCCAGCCACGGGGCTTGGTGGTGTATATGGTGCGGGAGTGGAGGATGCTCAAGGATATTGCTGAGTATGACTTCGAGCTAAGCCTACAGTCTTCCATCGCTCAGTTATCGGGCCTGATAATTCAACCCTCCCTTGTTTCTAGGGTGATCGAAGCTCAGCAGACAAATCAGACGTTGAAGGATTATTGGGAAAAGGCCGCGTCAGAGGATCGGACAGACTAGCAGATTGGGTCAGATGGTGGACTCCGTTTTTGAGGATGGTTGTGTGTCCCAGACATTTCAGAGTTGCGCAGAGATCTTATAAATGAGGCACACCGATCGAGGTTCACCATACACCCTGGTTCTACTAAGATGTATCGTGATATGAGGAGACAGTATTACTGGGCCGGAATGAAGCGTCAGATTGCAAGCTTTGTGTCCGATTGCCACACTTGTCAGCATGTTAAGGCCGATCATCAAAAACCTTCAGGACCCTTGCAGCCGTTGAGTATTCCATTGTGGAAATGTGAGCACGTGACCACAGACTTTATTATTGGATTGCAGAGGATTGATCGCGGTCACGACGCCATCTGGGTTGTCGTTGATCATCTGACGAAGTCAGCACATTTCCTTGCGATACATGCATCATGGCCATTGCATCGGCTTGCAAAGTTGTTCATCGATGAGATTGTGAGATTGTATGGTGTCCTGGTTTCGATCGTTTCTGACCAAGACCCGAGATTTACGTCGCGATTCTGGAGGAGTTTTAAAAGGCGATGGGGCCTTCCTTGAGGTTCAGCACTGCATACCACCCACAAACTGACGGACAGACTGAGAGGGTCAACCAGATCCTTGAGGACATGCTCCGAGCTTGTGTGCTGGATTTCTCAGGGAGCTAGGATGAGCATTTGCGTTTGGCTGAGTTTGCATACAAAAACAGCTACCAAGCGACCATTGGTATGGCACCTTTCGAAGCGTTGTATGGTAGACCTTGTAGGTCTCCCAGTTGTTGGACTGAGGTTGGAGAGAGCCATCTCCTAGGTCCCGAGCTTGTGTAGAGGACATCGGAAGCTATCTTTGCCATCAGGCAACAGATGCGCACATCTTAGAGCCGACAGAAGAGTTTTGCAGATCATCGGCGTCGTCCCCTGGAGTTTGACGTTGGGGATCGTGTGTATCTCAAGGTCTCGCCTATGAAGGGCGTAGTTCGTTTTGGAGCCAAGTGGAAGCTTGCCCCGAGGTTCATTGGACCCTTTGAGATCACTAGGCGCATTGGCGCCATGGCTTATTAGCTTGCCTTGCCACTTCAGTTGTCTGGCATCCACAATGTTTTTCATGTTTTTATGTTGCAGAAGTATGAGTCAGATGTGGCTCCCGTCATAGATTGGCAACTGTTGGAGGTTCATGAGGATGCTTCTTACATCGAGCAGCCGGTCCGTATCCTTGATCGGAATGAGAAGGTTCTCCGAACCAAGGTCATTCCTTTAGTAAAGGTTCAATGGAGTCACTATAGCGTAGATGAGGCATCGTTGGAGCAAGAAGCAGAGATTCGCGAGCATTATCTCCACCTTTTCGATGACTAATTGTATATGTATGTTTGTTTTCAGTTTGGTATATATGTAGTGATGAGATTCCTTTTACATGTCAGCTTCAGTTAGTTTGACTTGGTAGTATAAATTTCGAGGATGAAATTTTCTGTTAGGAGGGGAGAGCTGTAACACCTGTACCCTAATTAAGCCTCCGTAAGCCTACTTTCCGAAAACGGCATACTCGGAACAGTCCAAACCGGCGAGTTTCGATTAGACACCCTGTTTTAGTACTGCAACGACCCAAGACTTGTACCCCGGTGACCGCGCGGACGCCACGACTCCAAAGCCGCCTGGCACGCTCCGTTTCGATACCTAGTTTGAAAGATGCGTACTTGTGCACAATCAAGGCGGGCCATGCTACACATGTATGGTGTGGGCCCCACTTGCACAAATCCCTAGGTTGTCCCATCAATCAATTAAACATCCCATCAATCAATCAAGCATCAATCAATCAAGTGTTCCATCAAGTACATCCCCCTCTCTCCTCACAAGTCAACTAAGCCCATACCTAAGCCATCCACTCTCATAAATGCCCCATCCCCTTGCTATCATCATTTCCTTTTTCAAATACCACTTATGTCCCAAAGTCCCTACACAACAAGAAGGCCATACGTAGCCACTTTCATTTGAGAGAGAGAGAGAGAGAGAAGTAAGATAACAAAGAGAGTTGTGAGAAGAGAGTGAGATTGGAGAAGGAGATCCACCCCATCAAGGTCGTTCGATCGACTATCCGACCCGATCCAACCATCCATTTTCGGGTGAGTGCTAAGGGGGGACATAAACTCCCCTTTTTCCTTGTTTTCCCTTCATATTTTGGGCCCACAAGTAGGCCATGTTGTGAGACAGCATGTCCCGCACGCTGCGACAGCATGGACCACCTTGGGTGGCCCACCATGATGCTTATTTTTCTATTCCACCCTCATTCTTTAGATCACAAAGATCTAGATGAAGGAAAATGCAAAAATTATTTTGAACCAGAGTTTTGGGCCCACCTTGCGACGGAGAACCAGATGAATGGTTTGGATCGCCCACGTATGGGCCTACATAGTTTTAAAAAATAAAGAAATAAAGAAAAAAAAAGGAGAGAAGAAGACGCTGGACGTTCTCAGCGTCAAAGACGCTGGAACGTTCCAGCGTCAGATACATGAAGGCCGTGAGTGGGGTCCCCACTTGTGGGACCCACCTTGATGTATTAGCCTTATCCACACCGTCCGTCTGTTTCTCCAGCCCATTTTAGGGCTGGACACCAAAAATGAAGTGGATCTAGATCTCAGGTGGACCACACCATAGAAAACAGTGGAGATAATGAAGCCCACTGTCAAAACTTCTTGGGCCCACCGTGACGTTTGTAAACATTTTCACCTGCCCAATATTGGGCTCATTAGGTCCCCAATGAGCTGGAGAACCTGATGAATGGAGTGGATCACACTCATGTGGGCCCCACTTGAAATAAACAAAAAAAATGATGAAAGTCCAACGCTGGACGGTTCCAGCGTCTGAGACGCTGTGAACGTCTAGCGTCTGGACGCTTGGGCTTAGAGAGGGTCCCCACTCGTGGGACCCACCTTGATGTTTGTGTTAAATCCAAACCGTCCATCTGTTTCCCTGGATCATTTAGGGTCAGGGCTTAAACTTGGAATAGATCCAAATCTCAAGTGGACCGTACTACCTGAAACAGTAGAGATGATGATGTCTGTGGTCGAATTTTCTTTGGCCCATCTTAAATTTTGTAGACCTCATAAGCTATCCAATATTGGGCTCGTTGGGTTCCTCACGAGCCGGTAAACATGATAGACGGAGTGGATTGTCCTCATGTGGGCCCCACTTCATGATAACCAGAAGAAAAAGAAAAAAAAGAAAAAGAAGGGACCAGCACTGCACGCTGGCCTCTCTCTCCTCGTCAGGGGTGCTGGGAGTAGCCAGCGTCCACGGACGCTGGGCTCCTCAGCCGTCCAGAAGTGGCCCACCTCGTGGGACCCACCATGAAGTATTTGTTCTATCCTATCTGTCCATCTGTTTTCTGAGATCATTTCAGGGCCCCAGGCCCGAAGACTAAGAAGATTCAGATCTGGGGTGGACCTCACCACAAAAAACAGTGAGGATGAATGCTTACGGTTGAAACCTTTTTAGGGCCCACCATTATGATGGTCTCCCATCTAAACCTGTCCATCAGGTCACATAGGCCTATTTGAATGGAAAACACAAGTATAAGCTAGATCCAATACTTTAGTGGACCACACCATGGGAAACGGTGGGGATGATCGGCCACTGTTGAAACATTTGGAGCCCACTGTTACATGTGTGGGACCCAACGTGAGGTTTATTCCATCTAACCTGCTGCTAAGGTCACTCAGACCTGGATGGAGATAGAACCCAAACATCAGCTCGGTCCAAAGCTTTTGGGGCCATGCGTGTGGTCCACGTTGAAGCAGCGTGCTGGACACGCTGTCCAGTAGTGGCCCACCTTGTGGGACCTGTTCGCTTCCCCAAGTGTAGGGTTGCGATGTAGTAATAATCTTGGTAGGACCGAGGTCGATCCACAGGAACTTATGTACGAATTCATAAAACACTTCCAATAGTTTCTACTGAAAAGCTAACAAATAAGTTTTTAAGGAGATTGATGTAAATAGCAATTTTGAACTTAAACTAAAGTAATCAATTAATAAAAGGCACTAGGAGTTCAAGGATCCACTTGTAGCAATCCTTGATGCTCAATTCGCTGTGGGTTCTCACTTTCTCAAGTGTTTATGTCAAATTTTGTAATGAGATCCTCCGGCTTTACTCCTCCGCTCCAACAGGGATTTCCACCACCAGACCTGAAGCAAAACAACAAATAAGGGTGGCTGGGGACCAGCCGTTAGCCCTCCGACGCTTAAGTTAGGCCACAGAAGAGAAGCCAAGCAAAACGGGACCAAGATTGAGTGATGAGTACGTACCTCCCCTTCAATGGAGCCATCCCCTTATATAGATCTGAAACAATCCAATCTGTTACGTGAGATGTCGAAATCCCGTTGATGTCGCATACGATACTGAGAATCCGCTGATTTCGTGGGATAAGATCCTATCTTTTTAGTCAGATCCAACCCAATGATTTATTCCAACAATCACGCCCCTAGATGGCAATCCCTTGAAATCCGGCTGGATCCGGCCGGAAGCCATAGTTGGAGTCATGGCCCCCGAAAAGGAAGGAGTCACCCGTAGCTGGGAGTCATGACCTCCGAAAAGGAAGGAGTCGCCCGTAGCTGGGAGTTATGACCTCCGAAAAGGAAGGAGACGCCCGTAGTAAAGCTGCTCGCAGGTTAAAATATGGTCGCGAGTCCAAGTACATATTTTGGGTGTAATATCTTTCAACGACTTGTGAGAAGGTCTGCTCGCGAATCTAGTTTTTCGTATTTGACCATCCATGACTCCTGACCAGATGATCTCGAGAGTCGAATGGGCGTCACGCACTTGTCCAATATTCGACTCTCGATCAGATGATCTCGAGAGTCGAATGGGCGTCTCGCACTTGTCCAATATTCGACTCTCGATCATATGATCTCGAGAGTCGAATGGGCGGCCCGCACTTGTCCAATATTCGACTCTCGATCAGATGATCTCGAGAGTCGAATGGACATTTCCACGTGAAATCTTATCTCCACCATTTTGCCTATAACAGATGCCCCCCAAGTCCTTGCCGCCAAGAATTCTTAAGGAAAGGACTTAGCTCACTATCACACGAAACCGCTCGCTACCTTCATCGAGAACGACACCCCTCATGATGGGCTGAATTTAATGAGCGCCAGCTTTCCGCAGCCTTTTCGCTGATGGGAAATGAAGGGGCGCTCGCCACGTGTTTGAGGAGTTAATGGGCGTGCCTGCTCGAGCGCTGTGTCCAACGAGGGACTGCCACGTGCCATCAGATACGGCGGAATGATTGCCTATAAATATACGGAGTCCGCCATTTCTTTGATTTTCTACAGAAGTTTTTTCGAAAGAATCCTGCAACCCTTTCTCTCCGTTCTTCTTCCTCCGGTGCTCAATCTTTCTTTTTCTCGGTATTACTTCCTTTTTCTTCTCCTTTTATTTTCATCTCCCCATGGCTGGGAACTCTGACGAGACCACTGTCCCTCTTGGCGATGCCACTCCGGAGTCCTCTGCCTCCAGCAGTGCAAGGGTTTCGGCGGGGAGATACACAGCAGCCGGGTATCCTTCCGTTTTATCGGAGGACCGGCTGGCTGAGCTACGGGAGAGATACCAAATCCCTGCCTCTGTAACTCTCCGCTTGCCCGGAGGTGGAGAAACACCCGACTCCCCCCCCCCCCCCCCCCAGGATGCGTAGCATTTTACGAGTACCAGCTCATCCTGGGGGTACGCATTCCCCTCCATCCCTTTGTTCGCGATGTATTAAGGTGTTACAAGATTGCCCCTGGGCAACTCATTGTGAACGGGTGGAGGGTGGTTTTGGGCTCCTTTGCCCTTTGGGCTCAGGCCGGCAACGGGGAACTCACGGCGGAGGAGTTCCTCCGTATGTTCCGTCTGAAGAAAGCTCCGTCCAGCGAAGGCTGGTATTATTTATGTTACTGGCACCGGGATAACTTCGTGTTGGGTAAGCCCTCCTCGAACTATCCCGGCTGGAGGAAGCGGTGGTTCTATGCTTCCGGGAGCTGGGAGTCTGCCTCCTCCAGGGGTCCAGGAGTGACCCGATTTTTCTGTGAAGGTAGACAATCCCGTATTGTGCAGTTTCCTTAGAATAATTTTTTAGGGTTTTGCTTTGACCATGATTTGTGCTCGCAGGTATCCCGACATTGCGGAAACCGAATTTGAAGGGTGGAATCAACGAGAAGATTGTCTGAGTATATAAGGTGCCTGTCGGAGATAGGCATATCGAGGTTTGCTTATCTCCTCAGCGACTTGCAGCAGCAGGCCTCATATCCAGAAGAGAAGTCGAAATGACGAAGGCTGGAGAGAAGAGAGGCCTACTGCCCCGTCTAAAGGGCACAGGTTCCAAAAGGCAGAAGAGGACCCCTGCCGAACCATCTCAATCTTCCATCCGCGCGGGCAGCGATCAGCCTGCCCTTCCCGCGAGTACCGCGGGGGCCCCAGCTGGGCCTACTATCCCATCACTGGTGGTCGCACCTGGGCCACCAGTGATCAACATTGCAGATAATTCCCCAGATGGGGTGGGGTCCAGCGGCCCCCCAGCTGAAGAGGCTCGCAAGCAGGTAGAGCCTCAAG
Source organism: Liriodendron chinense (assembly GCA_003013855.2). Taxonomy (NCBI): domain Eukaryota; kingdom Viridiplantae; phylum Streptophyta; class Magnoliopsida; order Magnoliales; family Magnoliaceae; genus Liriodendron; species Liriodendron chinense. The sequence goes on from PVNU02002349.1 coordinate 34,078, forward strand.
AGCCGACTACTGCTCGGGAACTGGTCCCAGCTGCCGAGCAGGGACCTTCTCGCGAGTCCATGCCTCCACCTCGCGAGCAGGCCGGTTTGGTCGTTGCCCAACCGTCTGGGAGCGGGACGTACTCGATTCCACGCCACCTCCACCCTGTATGCAAATTCTTGTTTGAGAACGTCCCGCCTCACGCTTTCGGCTCCCTCCCCGAGCCAAGTCCTGAGAACCTTATCCTCGAAGCGGGGATGAGGATGGTTCAGGTAAAACTTTTGTCAAGATCTGTTTTCGTCCTGCCGCTACGTTCCAGAAATCTTATCTTTTTCATCTCTTTGCAGGGTTTAGATCTTATTCTGCGAACGAGGCGTGATATCGTCGCCGCCCGTCGCACGATAGAGGAGGCTGAAGGAAAGAGGACTGCCTTGGAAAAGGCAGTTCAAGGAAGAGATCAACTGCTCAAGGCTCGTGAGGCAGTGATCTCGAAGAGAGATGAGGAGAAAAAGATCCTCATCGAGAAGATCCAAGTCCTGACCGACAGGTATCAGGCCTTGGACTCAGACTATGTGAAGCTCACGGGTCTGAAGGAGAAGGCAGAGAGAGAAAGGGAGATCTTCCGACAGGACAAGATCTCATTAGAGGAGCAATTCGCGGGAGCCAGGTCGCAGCTCAAGGAGGCATACGACAACCTGACTAGGGAGCGCACCGCTCTTGCGCAGCTTAAGGACGACTCGATCCACTGGGACGAGGAGAGAGTCGCCCTTGTAAAAATGCTCTCGGAGGAAGGTACTCGGGCAGTTTCCGAGTTCCGGACTTCGCAGCTGTATGACGATGAACGATATGAGTCATACGATGCTGGTCGAGACTTTGCGCTGAGAGTAGTGCAACGAATGATCCCATCCTTCGATATGGGGGAATTCGGTCGAGTCGCGACCATCATAGCTGCAGAAGAGCAAGCTGCTGCCGAGAACGAGGTGACCGAAGCCACACAGGCTGGAGGGGCTCCTGAAATGGGCCCTGAAGTCGAGAGCGTGGCTCCTCCTAGCGATTGATTTCCTTTTATTTTCTTTTATACAAATGTATATGTAATCATCTGATTTATTAATGAAAAAATGTTTTTGGAAGTGTCGCTGCTTCGTTGCTGTTCTCCCTTCATCTTTTATTTTTGGCTTGTTAATCTTGAATGGACTCGTAGAGATGTGACCCTTTAATTCGAGCATGAACTAAGCTGCTCGCGATCAGGATGTGACCCTGTTCGCTGCCCTAATTTGGGCACGAGCTGTGGTGCTCGCATTTTGGAGTGCGATTCCTCCTCTCACCAATCGCGAGTAACTAACTCATGAAAAAATGAATTAGACTCAATCCGGGGGTCGTGAGACCATGTCCGCGTTGAGATAGACTGATCTATCGATTGAGATTTTGATTCTACCAAGGGCAGAAGGTTGGTCAAGAGATGGTATTCATTCTCTTCGGGGCTGTTCAGGTCCATGAGAATGGAGGAGCGACCAACTAGTAATGATTTCAGCCCTACCAAAGGTAGGCAATTGGCCAAGAGGATGTGTAAGCACTCTTCAGGGCTATTCGGGTCCATATAAATGGAGTAGCGGCCAAAAGATATCTTTCACTTTATTCATAAAATGTTATGATAAACTACATCGAATCTAGGGGTAGTATTTTAGCAAATGCTCCACGTGCCAAGGGCGACGTACAGGCTTCCCTTGCATGTCTTCAAGATAATAAGTACCGGGTCGCACAACCCTAATAACCCGATACGGGCCTTCCCAATTTGGATCCAATGAACGAACAGGAACTCCAAGACTTCGCCTTAGAACCAAATCTCCGAACTGGAAGGATCTAGGTCGAACCTTTGCATTCCGATAGCGAGCAATACGTTGTTGATATGCTGCCACTCGTACTTGGGAAGCATTTCTTCGCTCTTCCAAGAGATCGAGATGAAGTCGGATATTTTCCTGATTGCTCGCGGGATCATACTGTTCGATCCGATATGAGGGCACTTGAATTTCCACTGGTACCACTGCGTCAACACCAAATGCTAAGGAGAAAGGAGTTTCACCTGTCGATGTACAAGCAGTGGTCCTATAGGCCCATAACACTTCTGGCAGAAGTTCTGGCCACACCCCTTTACATTCACTTAGCTTGGTCTTTAAATGATGCTTTATAATTTTATTCACTGCCTCGACCTGCCCATTCGCCTGTGGATGATATGGAGAAGTGCGGAGATTACGTATTTTCCATTTGTCGCAAAATTCATCAAAGGCTGCGTTGTCGAACTGCGTTCCGTTATCGGTAATTATGGTATGAGGAAGTCCGAAGCGACATTTAATATTTCTCCACATAAACTTAGTAGTTTGTTTTTCAGTAATTTTGGCTAATGGTTCTGCCTCGGCCCATTTGGTGAAATAATCAACCGCCACGATCGCGAACCTATTCTGTCCCTTTCCCATAGGTAAGGGACCGATGATATCGATCCCCCACTGAGCAAAAGGCCAAGGGCTGTCGACTGGGGTCATCCGCTCAGACGGTACGCGAGGTATAGGTTGATATCGTTGACACTTGTCGCATTTTTTTGAAAATTCTATGGCGTCTGCTTTCATAGTAGGCCAATAATATCCTTGCCTCATCGCTTTATATGCTAGAGATCGCCCCCTGGGGTGATTACCACATGCCCCCTGGTGTACTTCATCGAGAACACGATGTGCTTCTTCTGGATGAAGACACCTCAAATAAGGCAAGGAGAAGCTTTTTCGCAACAAGATTCCATCTTGTATGGTGTATCTGGCAGCTCGAAGCTGAATTTGTCTTGCAGCTTTCTTGTTTTCTGGTAGGTATCCATCTCTAAGATAAAGGATGATAGGATCCATCCAGCATGGAGACGCTTGTAACGATATAACTTGCTCGGGAGTCACTTGGTCGATACTCGAGTGTTGACGGTGCTCGATGGGGATCGAATGTGATAGTTTTGATTCTGGTCCAGAAGCGAGTTTTGCCAAGGAATCGGCAAGTTGGTTCTGCTCGCGAGGGATATGGAATATTTTGTAAGTCTTCAGTTTGGCGAGCAGGATGAGGACACGAGATTTGTATAAGGCCATTCTTTCTTCTTTGGTTTCGAATTCGCCAAGAACTTGGTTGACAATGAGCTGGGAGTCGCTATGAATTATCAAATTCTGGACTGCGAGGACAACGGCTAGCTCGAGGCCGACAATAAGGGCCTCATATTCTGCTTCATTATTGGAGACGCGTGATTCAAAACGCAGAGCGTATTGAAAATGCGACCCGTCTGGAGCCACTAAAATCAGGCCCGCTCCACTGCCACTGGCCCGTGACGACCCGTCTACAAAGAGCGACCAAGAAGGATGGTCGCTGGTCATACCGCTATCTTCAGAAGAATATGTAAATTCGGCGATGAAGTCAGCCACGGCCTGGCCCTTGACTGCGGTCCTAGGACAGAACGAAATATCATGCTCGCTGATCTCGACCGCCCATTTTGTTAAGCGTCCGGAAGCCTCAGGCTTTTGGAGGACTTGACGTAGTGGATGATTCGTTGGTACTAAAATAGGATGGGCTTGAAAGTATGGTCGTAGTTTTCGAGCTGCCGTGATTAAGGCTAGGGCCAGTTTCTCCAAATCAGAATACCTAGTTTCTGCATCAACCATTGCTCGACTGATATAATAAACGGGCCTTTGTACCCCGGAATCTTCTCTTATTAAAGCGGCACTAACGGCCGTGGAAGACACAGATAAATAAAGAATGAGTTGCTCATGTGCCAGAGGCTTAGATAAAATGGGGGGAGCGCTCATATACTGCTTCAGTTGTTGAAAAGCTTCTTCACATTGAGGTGTCCAATTCCAATCAGACTTGGCCGTTGCACGAAGGAGTTTGAAGAAGGGCAGGCACTTGTCAGATGCTCGCGAGATGAACCTGTTCAATGACGCGATGCGACCAGCTAGACGCTGAACGTCCTTCAGAGTCACTGGGGATTTCATCTCTATCAACGCTTTAATCTTTTCGGGATTCGCTTCAATTCCACGCTGGCCAACCATGAACCCAAGAAATTTTCCTGCAGATACTCCAAACGCGCATTTTTCTGGATTTAATTTCATCTGATACTTCCTCATCAGATCAAAGGCTTCTCGAAGATCTGGAATGTGGTCATCTTCATTGATGCTTTTCACGAGCATATCGTCGACATATACTTCCATGTTCCTACCGATTTGAGCAGCGAATATTTTGTTGACAAGACGCTGATAGGTGGCCCCTGCATTTTTGAGACCAAACGGCATTACCTGGTAGCAATATAGTCCTCGATCCGTGATGAAGGCAGTGTGTTGGCCATCAGGTGGATGCATCATAATCTGGTTGTAACCATAGTAAGCATCCATAAAACTGAGGAGGGCGTGTCCAGCTGTCGAGTCGACCAACTGGTCGATTCGTGGTGTCGGGAAGCTATCTTTGGGACATGCTTTGTTTAAGTCTGAATAATCGACGCACATCCTCCATTTGCCATTAGCTTTCCGGACGAGAACTACGTTGGCGACCCACTGTGGGTAGTCAACTTCTTTTATGAAATTTGCCGCGAGCAGCTTCTCAACTTCAGTTTTGATCGCCATCTATCTTTCTGCAGTGAAGGCACGTCGACGCTGATGTACTGGTTTATGCTTTGGGTCAATGTTGAGACGATGTACGATGACATTAGGATCGATGCCCGGCATATCTTTATGAGACCAAGCAAACACGTCCTGGTATTCAGTGAGGAAACGAATCAAATCTTCGCGGTGGATACTATTTAATGAGGAACCGATGTACACGATCTTAGACTGGTCGTCTTCGGTCAAGCGGATCGCCACTGTTTCCTCCCCTGGAGTTCCTGATTTCAGAGCACTTTCCCTTGGATCCAACGCGGAGGCGAGAACGTCGGATGAACCTTGAACTATTTCCATGACAGGCGTCGCTTGAGCTTTCTTTCGATCTTGGAGGGCTATCTGGTAACAGGACCGTGCCTCCTGCTGACTTCCTCGCACGACCCCTATGCCATTTGGGGTCGGAAATTTAACGCATAAATATGAAGGGTGTAAGGCCGCTCCAACCTTAGTTAGTGACGGTCTCCCCAAGATGGCGTTATATGCTGATTTTCGATCCACGACGAGGAAGTTTACGAAGACGGTGGTCTTCGCTGGACTCTCCCCAAAGGTGACTGGGAGATCGATACTTCCTTCAGATGTCACCACTTCTCCTCCAAAGCCGACAAGAGGGGTCGATACTGGTTTGAGGAGGTTTCTGGCAAGTGCCATCTTGTCGAAAGCCTCCAAATACAGAATATCGGCCGAGCTACCTGTATCCACCATAATTCGATGAGTCAGATAATTTGATACCTTCAGTGTGACTACGATGGAATCTTCATGAGGGAAATGAATTCCCGCTGCATCTTCGAGGGTGAAAGAAATTGGGGGATGGCTAGCTTTCGAAGAATTGGATGTTTGTTCCAGCCAATAGATCTGCTGGGGTTCTTTGGACGCCTTTCGAGCGTATGCCTTTCTTGAAGCTTGAGAGTCACCCCCGCAAGCTAGACCCCCGACGATAGTGCGAATTTCTCCTGTGGGCTCAGCATCCTCTTGGTCGGTTTGAGACGGTTCCTTTTGGCGAGATGAGGTCTTCGCCCTTTCTGGTGACCGATTTTTACGAGCAACATAATCCTGGAGATGGCCTTTTCGGATAAGTGCTTCGATATGGTCTCGTAGAGAGATACAGTCCTGAGTCCTATGCCCGTGATCTTTGTGGAAGTAACAGAACTTACTCTTATCTCTCTTCTCGGGATCGGATTTAATCTTTGCAGGCCACTTTACATATGGCTTGTGTTTTATCTCCATCAGAACCTTTTCAGGAGACCGATTAAGAGGAGTGTAGTTATGATATTTACCAGAGTAAGGCTTCTTGGGAGATCGATCGCGCTGATCGCGATGGTATTTTTTATCTGTAGAAGTTCCTTCTGGCTTGCGTTTCTTACTTTGTACTCCATGGCGTGTCAATGCGACTTCTTCTGCATTGATATATTTCTGAGCTTTGGCTTGGAATTCCGCCATAGTTTTCGGCGGGCTCTTATCTAAGGCAAACCTAAATTTCTCGCTCGTTATTCCAGCAATGAGGGCTGTGAGACCCTTTTCTTCAGTGTAACCCTCAGTTTGAACGGTTTCGGCAGTGAACCGTACTGTGAACTCTTTTATTGTCTCTCCATGTTGCTGTTTTAGATTCATCAGATGGGAGGCTGGCTTTTTAATGCGAATACTTCCCATGAATTGAGAAAGAAATATCTCCGATAATTGGGAAAAGGAACTGATGGAAAGTGGCTTTAACCCCCGAAACCACGTACGAGCCGCTTCCTTCAATGTAAGGGGAAAAGCCCTACACATGATTTCTGAACCATGTCCCTCCAACTCCATGAGGGACCTATATGTTTCCAGATGTTCCAGAGGATCGCCAATGCCTGTATACGGAGCGATAACAGGCGTTCGATACTTTCTGGGCAACGGGGCTTCCATGACCTCGCTTGTGAAGGGAGATTCAGATTGATGTATAGCCGCCATGACAGCAGACGGCCGATTTGCCTGGTATCTCTGCTCCATGACATCAAAACGGTCTTGGATTCTTTTGAGATCCCCTTCCCATGGCAAGGTATAGCTAGACGTTTCGGCGTTGGAGCCTTGCGGTTGAGGTTGTCGAGACGAACTGGAATGTATAGAATGTGGAGACGGCACAGGGGGATGGCCGCCAAGTGGTGGGACCTGTGGTTCATCCATAGAATGCCTGGAAGCGACTGGTATGGGTGGCGGTGGTAATCCTTCGGAAGGTTGTCTTTGCGGTTCGGAGAAGTGCTGATCAAGCCGATTTGACAGCGCCTGAACTCCGGCGTTTAAAGTTAGGAGAGTGTTCCCGAGGAATCGTAGGACATCATCCTGATTTCCAGAGGCCTCCAATAATGGATTTGTTGATGGCATATTTGGGGCTCCTTGAGGGATATCCGCCGGAACAGGTGGGAGGGCAGGTGCGGATTCCGTCTCACCGGGCGGAGGTGGTGCCTGCCTCGAAGTTGAAGGATGAACAGTCTTTTTAGGAGGCATCACCGAAGGATTTTTATTGGTGGTTAACACGATTGATTTTGATGATCAAGTCGTTCCCACAGACGGCGCCAAACTGTTTATGTCAAATTTTGTAATGAGATCCTCCGGCTTTACTCCTCCGCTCCAACAGGGATTTCCACCACCAGACCTGAAGCAAGACAACAAATAAGGGTGGCTGGGGACCAGCCGTTAGCCCTCCGACGCTTAAGTTAGGCCACAGAAGAGAAGCCAAGCAAAACGGGACCAAGATTGAGTGATGAGTACGTACCTCCCCTTCAATGGAGCCATCCCCTTATATAGATCTGAAACAATCCAATCTGTTACGTGAGATGTCGAAATCCCGTTGATGTCGCATACGATACTGAGAATCCGCTGATTTCGTGGGATAAGATCCTATCTTTTTAGTCAGATCCAACCCAATGATTTATTCCAACAATCACGCCCCTAGATGGCAATCCCTTGAAATCCGGCTGGATCCGGCCGGAAGCCATAGTTGGAGTCATGGCCCCCGAAAAGGAAGGAGTCGCCCGTAGCTGGGAGTCATGACCTCCGAAAAGGAAGGAGTCGCCCGTAGCTGGGAGTTATGACCTCCGAAAAGGAAGGAGACGCCCGTAGTAAAGCTGCTCGCAGGTTAAAATATGGTCGCGAGTCCAAGTACATATTTTGGGTGTAATATCTTTCAACGACTTGTGAGAAGGTCTGCTCGCGAATCTAGTTTTCCGTATTTGACCATCCATGACTCCTGACCAGATGATCTCGAGAGTCGAATGGGCGTCACGCACTTGTCCAATATTCGACTCTCGATCAGATGATCTCGAGAGTCGAATGGGCGTCTCGCACTTGTCCAATATTCGACTCTCGATCATATGATCTCGAGAGTCGAATGGGCGGCCCGCACTTGTCCAATATTCGACTCTCGATCAGATGATCTCGAGAGTCGAATGGACATTTCCACGTGAAATCTTATCTCCACCATTTTGCCTATAACATCAAGTAGAATCGAAATTAAGATCTATTTAGCAGGATGATAGATCAGTTGAACCAACAATCTGCCATATATAAGATCCATGTGTATGATTCACTCAATGCAAGATAAGATGAGCATACTCAATTGCATAGGTTAGTCCCAATTCCAATAGGCTAATATCACAATCATAAACATCATTAAATCCTGTCACAAGACAAAACTAGATTTTGATTTGAACTTATTCAAATCATATACACAGTCCCATATATTACAGAATTCTATAAAAGTAGAACTTTGGTAGGAAGTTCCCACATGAAGATCATAGTATTAAAGCGTACTCCAATTCCTCGGATCATACAGGTCTAGACTAACACAAAACAATTAAGAACGCAAGTACTTCTTCAAACATCCATGAGTCATCATAAGACTAAAAAAAACTACTTAGAACTTGAATTAAACTTCAAACCATTGTTCTTAAACATGAAAGCCAACTTAAAACCACATCAAACGAATTAAAACATCTTAGATTCACTACAAGCTTCACCTCTTAGCCCTAGATAAGAGGTTTAGCCGTTCATGATCCAAGGAAATATGAAACAACTAAGAAAAAAATAAAAACGAGAAAGCAAACTAGGAGGAGTTGTGGAGCTCCGAAATCCACTTCCGCCGCCTCCCACCATGCTCAAACCCTTCTAAGATACCCTACGAACGATCCCTAGGTGTCTTTTTATAGTGGGGAGGCTCCGTAGCATCATAATCTTCCAGAAATTGCGTAAGAGTACGCAGTGTGCAGAGAAATTCGGGGCTTGTAGAACACGCATCATTACGCAGACGACCGATCGCACGACCTGTCTGAGCTCATGCACGACCAGTCGCACGACCGGTCTCAAAACCGTGAAAAATGTCCAGAGAGTTTCTGGGATTTTTCGACCCAGAAAATAAATTCAGGGACCGGTCGCACGACCGGTCTAAGCTGTGGACGACCGGTCGTGGACAGTCCAGTGAGTTGTGGCCCTGTGGCCCCTCCTGTTGAGTGATCAGACCGGTCGTACGACCGGTCCTGTGCTATGGACGACCGGTCGAACGACCGGTCGTGGGCCTCTTCTCCTGCTTTCTTTCTTCTTTTCTCTGACTTCTTTCTTTCATCCTTTAACGCTTAGCCCTTTGATCCTTCATGCTTGTAAATGGCTTCTTTAAGTCTCCAATTGATGAATCCTCTCTCTCATCCTACAATTACAAATTCATGCATTAGATTAGTCTATAAATCGTGAAAACCTTGCATAATGAGTGATGAATTGGGGTTAGAATATGCACAATTAAGAGCTCAACAGGATCCACCATGCCCAGCCGTCCATCCATTTTGGTATATCATTTCAGGGCATGGGCCCACACATGAACCTGATACAAGTCTCATGTGGGCCACACCATCTGGAATGGTGGAGAGAATGATGTCTGTTGAGCTCTTAATTGTGCATATTCTAACCCCAATTCATCACTCATTATGCATAGATTTTATGTTTAAAGACTATTCTAATGCATGGTTTTGTGATTACAAGAATGAGAGAGAGTTCACTCGATCAATAGCTAAAAGAAGCATATTTAGAAACCTTGGATGAAGACCCAAGGTGGGCCAAAGAATCATGAAGAAAGAAGGAAAGAAAAGAAAGAAGGAAAGTATGAAAAGGAGCCCCACAAGGTGGTCCGACCGGTCTTGACCGGTCGGCCAGTTGCTCTCCCCTCTCTTAAAGCTACTGGAGCAAGGACACATGGGCTAGACCAGTCAAGACCGGTCGGCTAGCCCTGTTCGACTGGTCTTAACCGATCGGCCATGCAATTTTAGAGTTCCAGATTTTAGACAGCAGGCTATTCCCGTTTTTGGATTTTCGGCACAGTTTTCTGGATGGTCCATGTTTCTTCAACCGGTACAATTAAACCACACATCCTTTTGATTTAAAACTTTGTGGTTATTCATATATGGATGTGGTCTAGAAGATGGTCAAAGTAAATTCTTCATATCATCAATGATGGGTCACCTGGACCGGCCCAGAGTGGAGTAGGTGGAATCTGAAACTTTCTAGACAGTTCGTATTGTTTTGGCCACCACGGTCAATCCATATATAGCTCCGATCGACATGAAACCACTTGGGTTATTTTGGCGTCGAGCTCCTCTTCGACACGGACAGTTAGATTTCCAAATATCATCAAGATGGCTCCAGAAAACTATGCCAAAAATAAAAAAAGGGAATAGTCTACTGTCTAAAATCTGGAACTCTAAAATTGCATGGCGGCCGACCGGTCTTGACCGGTCTAGCCCATCTGTCCTTGCTCCAGCTACTTTAAGAGGGGAGAGCAACTGGCCGACCGGTCAAGACCGGTCAGGCCTGTTTGGCAGACCGGTCTTAACCGGTCGGACCACCTTGTGGGGCTCCTTTTCATACTTTCCTTCTTTCTTTTCTTTTCTTTCCTTCTTTCTTCATGATTCTTTAGCCCACCTTGGGTCTTCATCCAAGGTTCCTAAATATGCTTCTTTTAGCTATTGATCAAGTGAACTCTCTCTCATTCCTGCAATCACAAAACCATGCATTAGAATAGTCTTTAAACATAAAATCCATGCATAATGAGTGATGAATTGCGGTTAGAATATACATAATTAAGAGCTCAACACACCCCCCAACCAGCATTTTGCTAGTCCGAGCAAAACATGCGTGAAACAAGTTCAGTTCTCCAAAAACTAACTCTCCTTCAGAAACTATTCTTCTATACATCCCAAGACACACAAGTGTAAAAGTCAGAAAAATTAGGTGATAGAGGTTGAAACCTTAAACTCTCAAAACATAATAAGTGTTCATATGAAATCCCAGCTGATTGATTGATAAATAGAAGAACCTGAAAAAATTCAACCTAGTGTGCATAGTGAATGTTCATCTCATGATTTTCCAGGATTATCTTCTTCATAGATCAACTAAACTATGAATCTTAAGGTGCACAGATCAACAACAAGCCTATGGTAGGAATTTGCCTTACCGTCCTTCCGACAGCTTTCACACTATGTCCCATTTCCGGCTTTTGTTACGGGTAGACCATCCCCCGGTTGGTAATAGGTAGCCCTTTTCGAAATTTTTCACCATATTCTCCATCATTCCCAATTTTCATCCTTCCTTTTTCCTTTTCTTTTACATTAGATAGGATTTTTAGAAATCCATATCTTTCGTTATTTTCCCATGGACAAGGATGGACAAAGTACCCCAGCTTGGTTTCTCAACACCTCAAATCTAAGTCTAGCCAGTCCACAAATCACATAATCCTTTCAAATCATGAAAATCGTGTAATGTGAACTAGGTGTAAAAATGTTCAAATTTTCTATCAATCATATAAATAGGGGAATTCACATATAAAACCATTATATTAAAAGTAGTTTAAGACTTGCAACATCACTCACTTCGTATCTCTTTTTCTTATACTCGTATCATCCCAAATGCATAGAAACAAAGTTGTCCAAAAGAGTTTTGAATTTTAGAAAAATAAAAAAATTTCTACAAAATTGCTCGAGATGTCACAAAAGCTAGTAGATTCATCTAAGAAATCTCACCCCCAACCAAAATCTTACATTGTCCTCAATGTAATAAGATATGCAAAATGCATGACATGAGGGCAATGACATAAAACAAAGGAGAGTAAGAACGAGAGTACCTGAGGTAGCAAGTAGATCAATTCTAGCATCTTCCATTGTCTCGATGAGATTTATTCAATCCTAAATGCAGAAAGAAATCCTAACCTACCTACCTACCTTTGATTAGTCCAATCGACTACATGATCAAATTTGAGCAGGATCTTCATGAATTTCAATAGGTTTCTCATGAGGACCATCCAAAGTCCTGCTCGAATGTACACATGGGTGCGTTTCTTCATTAAGGTCCAATCATAGTGTGCACCACACGCATGTAAGGAGGAGATAAGAGCAGCAAAAAGATATCTCCTCAAGTTCTGAATTGTGTTGTAATTGATTAAAAATGGGTCCTCCCAATCAAAATTTTCAATACGTTAAAGAACCCATGATGGTGGAGAGACATTCATTAAGTATTTTTCAGTTTGGGCTGTCTCCTCCACAATTTCAGAATTGCATGGTGCTTTCACAAACAATGGTAAAGAATGTAAATCAATGGAATGGTGTTCTTCAGGCACCGACACCATGTCTAACAAACTATCCAACTCCTTAATCATCTCATCATCCAGATCATAGGGGTGGGTCATGCATTCCTCTAGGAAATCGAGAGAGTCGGATGAAGGGTCCTCATGTTCCCTAACTGATTGAGGAAAGTCTGTTTCAATGGCAATGAATTTCTCCTCTATAGAGGGGAGGTCTTCCAAAGAAACTTTTTCAAATTCAATGGTAAGCACATCATCTAACATTGGTTGATCTAAAATTTCAGATTGTGCCACCACATCATCCCAAGAAACAGAATTTTTAGTCATATGGAGATCTTCCACAATAGAATTGGTCATGTTATGTTGGTGGGAGGACTCATAAAGATCCACTTCGGTCATCTCTCTAGTAAGAATATCTTCTGCCAACTCATAATCATTCGGCCCTTTGGAATTGTTTACTTCCTTCCCTATGGATCGACCTCGGTCTTACCGAGATTATTACTACATCGTAACCCTACACTTGGGGAAGCAAACAATGTCCACCATTGCAACCTTCCTAGACCACATGATGTTTATATACTACCCAGACCTGTGGCATAGGTCTGGGTGAAGGGGAATCATAAATATCAGCTTTATCCAGAACTCTTGTGGCCCAAGTGGGTTCCACGCTAGTCTAGCAGGTGGCCCACCCTATGGGTCCCACATGATGTATGTGTCAGATCCAGGCCGTCCTCTATTGGTCCTGCCTATGATGTATATGCTTTATCCATGTCATCTAGATACAGGGACCCACCTTGGGTATGTATTAATCCACGCCGATGGATAGTAGACTGTCGAAATCATCCATCAGTCTAGAGGGTGGGCCGGCTGTAGCAGTCCACCTTGACGATGCGTTGTATACACACCTCATTACGGTGCCCGATCCGTTGATCACCTTAGACCAGCATGATGCATGTATTTTATTCATAATGCTCAGTATGTGGGCTATTGTGGTGCTCACTTTGAAGTATGTATTACACATTCATACTGTCCATGCGTTCGACAGATCATTTTAGGGTATAAACCCAAAAAGGAGGTTGATCCGTAGTTCAGGTAGACCCCTCGCTAGATAGTAGGGGCTGGCCATACGGTCCAGCATATGGGCCATCATTGATGTCCCATTGGAGGCCACCGGGCGTATCTTGATGTACTCATGCCATACATCGGTCCTTCTAGCCCATTTGTTGCGTATGATGGACCGATTCAAGTCTCAAGTGGGCCATGCCACGTAGACTTTTCTATTATTAGTAGGACCTCTATTCAGATTCCACTCCCTATATATTCGACCAGTTGAGGCCGATTATCACATGATTCACTTGAGACATGCTAATATACTTAGCCTGGTTGTCACACTGATAATATGCTTAGTGTAATGAATATCATGCCCATTCATTTGTACATACGCATCATATGTATGCCTGACTGTGGACAATGTTGATCATAGCATATGCCTTACAGCTTGAGATACTTAGGGGACTCGTATGAGATAGGGTCACCCCACATGATCGTGAGGTATGCGCAGGTCTGGTGCATGTCTTTGATAGTATGACTCATGCATCTCGCATTATGCATGTCATGATCAGATTCTCACCCCAGCCTCATCGGGGTTGTGACCACCACAGTCACATCGTGGATGGTAGGAATGGACACCAAAAATATGTTCTAGCACTTGGGCGCCAAAGATGTCCTTGGGTGAAAGTCCCTAAACCCTATGGTACCAGTAGGATGCTCCAATGTCTAGACTGAGTGGATTTATGAGCGCATGAGGGCCAAATACCAGTAGGCCGCGTCTCCCACTATGTTGGGGTCGATTGGAAGGGGGTGTGACCTTACCCGCCCGAGTGCAGAGGGCTATATACTAGGTTGAGTCTGACCAGCTCGTGAATGGGTTCGCTATCGATGAGCTAGGTGGATTTTCTTATATGTCATTGACGAGGCGAATAGTGAGGTCTCTTCCACTCGCTTGGTTATGCGCGCGATGGGCGGTAACCAATGTTAGGAGTGTACTAGACCCCGGTGATGTCCCAGTTGTAAATCGTATGATATATGGCAGTCGAGGATTGACATGCACACATTGCATCTTTAGCATATGACATTCGACCATATAGGCCCCTTGCATTGCATAGCCTTAGGACGGCTAATAACATTCATAGACGTGGTAGTGTAACCTGCCATCATTTTCGCTTACTCTGATATCTGTATACCTGTCATATGCATTGTGCACACACCACACACTTTCTAAGCTTCATGGTAAGCTTATACACGTTGTTTACGTGCAGGACATACTATAGCGCGACAGTAGTGAGACAGGGGCGCGCATTTGATCTTTCAGCTTTCAGTTATACATTATATTTCCTTTTTCTGCAGCATTGTACTCAAATGATTATCTTAGTGGATATGTGATGTGAAGTTTTTGGTTTGGTACGCTTGTGGTTATGCTCATCTATAAAGAAAAAAAAGTTTACCCTGAAAATCCTCCTTGTGGGATCCCAGGATCAAAACCTGGCGTATGGGAGCTAGGGGACGAGAATGGGGTACTACGGAGGCTGTCGGCACCTGATTCGGCGGCCGAGAATTTAGTGAGCCCGGTCCCCTAGTTTGGGGCGTGACACCCGCTGCGTTCATGCAGTTGATGAACGAGGTCTTTCGTCCCTACCTTGATCAGTTCGTTGTGGTGTTAATTGATGGCATTCTGATCTATTCGAGAACTCGGGAGGAGCATGAGCAGCACCTGAAGATCACCTTGCAGACCCTTCGCACACACCAGCTTTATGCAAAGTGGAAGAAGTGCGAGTTTTGGCAGGAGGAGGTGAAGTTTCTCGGTCATGTTGTGACGAGGTAAGGAGTAACAGTGGATCCAGTGAAGATTGATGCCGTACGTCAGTGGGGTTAACCCACGAACGCATCCGAAATCCAGAGTTTCCTTGGGTTAGCAGGTTATTATCGCCGCTTCATCGAGGGCTTCTCCCGTATTGCAGCCCCGCTGACCAGGTTGACCCGAAATGAGTTCATTTGGAGTGATGCCTGTAGCGAGCATTTGCAGAACTGAAGGACCGTCTTACTTCTACACCAGTCCTCACTCTTCCCTCCGGGAGTGAAGGATTCTTGGTTTTTACAAATGCCTTGCATATTGGTTTGGGTGCCGTCCTGATGCAGCATGGTAGACTCGTGGCCTTCGCGTCTCGCCAGCTCAAGGTCCATGAGCAGAACTACCCCACTCATGATCTGGAGTTAGCAGCGGTAGTCTTCGCACTGAAGGTGTAGAGGTACTATCTTTATGGGGTCAGGTTCAAGCTCTTTTCCGACCACATGAGCCTAAAGTACCTCTTCTCGCTGTCTGAGTTGAACATGAGGCAGAGACGCTGGATGGAGCTCCTGAAAGATTATGATTTCGATCTTCAGTACCACCCTGGCAAGGCTAATGTGGTGGCAGATGCCCTTAGCTGTCAGCCACGAGGCCTGGTGGCGCATATGATGGTCTGGGAGTGGATGATGCTCGAGGATGTTGCTGAGTATGATTTTGAGCCGAGCCTGCAGTCTTCTATCGCGTAGTTATCGAGCTTGTCGATTCAACCCTCTCTTGTTTCTAGGGTGATCTAGGTTCAGCAGGCCAATCAGACGTTGCAGGATTATCGGGTAGAGGTCGAGTCAGAGGATCAGACAGATTGGTAGATTGGGTCAAATGGTGGACCTTGTTTCAGGGGTCGGTTGTGTGTCCCAAATATTCCACAGTTACGTAGAGATCTTATGGATGAGGCACACCGATCGAGGTTCACGATTCACCCGAGCTCTACCAAGATGTATTGTGATATGAGGAGGCGGTATTTTTGGGCCGGAATGAAGCGTCAGATTGCTAGTTTTGTGGCTGAGTGTGATACTTGCCAACGTGTCAAGGTCGATCATCGCAAACCTCCAGGCCCCTTGCAGCCGTTAAGTGTCCCATTGTGGAAATGGGAGCACGTGACCACAGACTTCATTATGGGCTTGCTGAGGACTTAGAGCAATCACGACGCCATCTGGGTTGTTGTCGATCGTCTGACGAAGTCGACACATTTTCTTGCGATACGTACGACTTGGCTATTGGACCGACTTGCAGAATTGTTTATCGAGGAGATTGTGAGATTGCACGGTGTCCCAGTTTTGATCGTTTCTGATCGAGATCCGAGATTTACGTCGCGGTTCTGGAGGAGTTTTCAGAAGGCAATGGGGCCTGCCTTGAAGTTCAGCACCGCATATCCTCCTCAGACTGATGGACAGAACGAGAGGGTCAACCAGATCCTTGAGTACATGCTTCGAGCTTGCGTGTTTGATTTCTCAGGTAGTTGGGACAAACACCTGCATTTGGCTGAGTTTGCATGCAACAACAACTACCAGGCGACTATCGGTATGGCTCCTTTTGAGGCGTTGTATGGTAGACCTTGTAGGTCTCCTAGTTGTTGGACCGAGGTTGGAGAGCATCATCTCTTAGGTAGTTGTTGGACCGAGGTTGCAGAGGACATCAGAGGCTATCGATATTATCAGGCAGAGGATGCGCACAGCTCAGAGTCGACAGAAGAGTTTTGCAGATCGTCGACGTTGTACCCTAGAGTTTTCCATTGGGGATTGTGTGTATCTCAGGGTCTCACCTATGAAGGGCGTGGTTCGTTTTGGAGTCAAGGGGAAGCTTGCCCCAAGATTCATTAGACCCTTCGAGATCACTAGGCGCGTTGGCACCGTGGCCTATCAACTTGCTTGCCACTTCAGATGTCTGGCGTCCACAATGTTTTTCATGTTTCTATGCTACGGAAGTGTGGGTCAGACGTGGTTCCTGTGATAGATTGGCAGCCGTTGGAGGTTCGTGAGGATGCTTCTTACATTAAGCAGTCGGTTTGTATCCTTGACCTGAAGGAGCAGGTCCTCCGGACCAAGGTCATTCCTTTGGTGAAGGTCCAGTGGAGTCATCATAGCGTAGATGAGGCGTCGTGGGAGCAAGAGGCAGAGATTTGCGAGTCTTATCCCCATCTTTTCGATGATTGATTATATTTGTATGATTGTTTTTCGTTTAATATGCGTATTTAGTGATGTGATTCTCTTTTCTTATGATCTTCGGCTAGTTTGGGTTTATAGTGTAAATTTCGAGGATGAAATTTTCTATTAGGAGGGGAAAGTTGTAAGACCCGTACCTTGATTTGCCCTCCGAACATTTAGTTTCCGGTGCCGGTACGTCCCGGATAGACCAGATTAGCGAGCCTTGATCGCGACCCTATTTTAGTACCGTATCGACCCATGACTTATACCCCAGCGACCGCGTAGGTGCTGCGATTCCAACGCCATGCGGCACACCCCATTACGATACACGGTGTGAAAGTTGCGATCATTTGCGCAATCCGAGGCGGGCTGCGCAATGCACGTGTCGCGCGGGCCCCACTTATACAAATCCCAAGAAAAGTCAAATCAATCAATCAATCACCCTCACCCATACCCCTCTCATCACCCTAATCTACACACACCATACCCACCCCATCCCTCTCTCACTACAAAGTCAACACAAGCCCATACCTCCCATACCATCCTACCCCCCCTCCCATGCTCGCCATCATCATTTCATCCCTAAGAAAACCCCCAAACACCCCAAGCAATCTCACATCCATGGCATTCTAAGCTACAAAGGAGAGAGAAAGAGAAAGAGAGAAAGAGAGAGAGAGAGAGAGAGAGAGAGAGAGAGAGAGAGAAAAGATTAAGAAGAGAGGAGATTAAGAGGGAGATTAGGATTAGAAGGTGGAGATCAAAGCTTGGAGGGCCCTAACCATCATCCGAACCGTTCGATCAACCACCCGACCCGATCCAACTGTTCATCTTTCGAGGTGAGTGCAAGGGGGGCATAAACTCCCACTTTCCTTGTTTGCCTTTTAA
Organism: Liriodendron chinense; assembly: GCA_003013855.2. Taxonomy (NCBI): domain Eukaryota; kingdom Viridiplantae; phylum Streptophyta; class Magnoliopsida; order Magnoliales; family Magnoliaceae; genus Liriodendron; species Liriodendron chinense. The sequence goes on from PVNU02002349.1 coordinate 52,240, forward strand.
TGTTTGGGCCCACAAGTGGGCCATGCTGTGGGACAGCATGCCCCACACGCTGCCACAGCGTGGACCACTTTGTGTGGCCCACCATGATGCTTATTTTCCATCCCAACCCATTTGTTTTAGGTCACAAAGATATGGATGAAGGAAAAATACAAGGATTATCTTGATCCAAAGCTATTTGGGCCCACCATGAGATGGCCCAGCTGATGAATTGAGTGGATCCTGAACGTGTGGACCCCATTAATCAAGGTACAACAAATATATATATATATATATATATATATATATATATATATATATATATATATATATATATATATATATATATATATAAGCAGCCGCTAGACAGACAGCGTCCAGGGAACGCTGCTGCCCAGCAGCACCTGGGCGGAAGCCCATGTTGGGCGTAAACCACGGGGCCCACTCGTGGGACCCACTATGATGTATGGATTTAATCCACACTATCCATAATTTCTGTCAGGCCATGTTAGGACTTGGACAAAAAAATGAAGCAGATCCAGATCTCAGGTGGACCACACCATAAAAATAGTGGAGATAATGATGTCCACTGTCGAAACTTCCTTAGCCCAGCTTGATGTTTGTAGGCCTCGTAACATACCCAATATAGGGCTCTTTGGGTCCCCAATGAGCTGGGGAAGTTGATGAATGGAGTGGATCATACTCGTGTGAGCCCCACTTGATAAAAACAAAAGAAAAATAGAAAAAAAAGAAGAAGAGAAGGTCCAACGCTGGACGTTCACAGCGTCAAAGACGCTAGAACTGTCCAGCGTCAGGACGCTGGAGTGGTTCGAGTGGGGTCCCCACTCGTGGTACCCACCTTGATGTTTGTGTTCAATCCACGCCGTCCATCTATTTCTCCAGTCCATTTTAGGGCTGGGTACCAAATATGAGATAGATCCAAATCTTAAGCGGACCGCATCACATGAAACAGTGAAGAAAATGATGCCTACTGTTGGGATTTTCTTGGCCCACCTTGATGTTTGTAGGTTATATCACCTGCCCAATATTGGACTAGTTGGGTCCCCCATGAGCTGGGGAACCTGATGAACGGAGTGTATCATCCTCTTGTGGGCCCCACTGGACGAAAACCAAGAAAAAGAAAAAAAAAAAAAGAAAAAAAAGGAGAGCACAGCGCCTGACGCTGGGACATGGACACTGGACTTGTGGTGCCCCAGTAGGTAGCCCACACTATGGGTCCCACCATGATGCGTATGATATATACACTCCGTCCATCTGTCCCTCCATGTCATTTTAGGGCAGGGGCCCAAAAATTCGAGAGATCCAAACCTCAAGTGGGCCATACCAAAGAAATGACTTCTCTGTTGTTGGAAACCTTCTAAGGCCCACTGTGATGTGTGTATGCTACGAAACCTGTCCAAATTTGTACCTATTGGGCCCGCCATAGGGTTGTCTATACAGTGGATGACGTGGATCGTCGTCATGTGGGCCGCACCTGATGGAAACAACAATAGCAAAAAAAGAGGAAGAAAAGAGAGAGACAGAGAGAGAGAGAGAGAGAGGCAGCGTCCACACACTGGCCACCCCCAGCGTCAGCGACGCTGGCCCCATGGCTGCCCAGCAGGTGGCCCACTCATGGGACCCACCATGATGTTTATGTACCATTCACGCCGTCCATCCCTTGTGCCATATCATTTTAGGTCTCAGGCCCAATTTTGGGCCAGATTCACTTCCCAAGTGGGCCACAACATAGAGGGTAGTGGGAATGATGTCCACCATTGAAACCATCCTAGTGCTCACCATGATGTTTATCTTCCATCCAGACCTGTGGCACAAGTCTGGATAAAAGAGAAAACACAAATATTAGCTTGATCCAAAACTAATGCGACCCGGGGGGTGTCACGCTACAGACAGTGTGCGTGCGCACGCTGCCCAGCAAGTGGCCCACCCTGTCGGTCCCGCCATGATCTACCTATTTTATACATGCTGCCCATCTGTTTTTCCATGCCATTTTAGAATATGGCCCAAACAATGAGGCAAATCCAAATGTTAGGTGGGCCACACCCGCAAGGAATAGTGGTCATTGATGCCCACCATTGAAAACTTCCTTGGGGCCACTTTAGTGTTTATTTTTCACCCAACTAGAGGTTGTGGGCCCATCTTTGGGTTCCACCTTGATGGATGCATTGTGTAGCATGCCAACCATCTGACCGATGCGTAGGTCCCAATTTGAGTAGGCTTCACTTAGAAAATGGTGGTGATTGAATACCTTCCAATGAAACTTTCTAAGACCGATGATGTATATTTGTTATCCGACCAGTGGGCAAGGCCCACCATGGTCCTTCCTTTGATACATATGTTTTATCCAAGCCGTAAACCTATTTTTTCAACCTACATTGTATGTGCAAGCCCAAGTATGGGGCCGATATAGTCTCAAGTGGGCTATGCCACGAAGACCTTTACATTTCCAATGGGGCCCACAGTCCGGGTCCCACTCTCTGTATTTGTATTGGGCCATTTAAGGCCAACATTACATGATATGTTTGGTAACGTGCTAGTATACTTAGCTTGATACTTCACACTGATAATATGCTTAGTATAATGAATACCATGCTCATTCATATGCCCATACGCATCATTTGTATGCATGTCATATGCTAGTTGGCTTGTTATACTTAGGAGACCCGTGCGAGACAGGGTCGCCCCACATGATTACACAATATGCGTAAGTTTAGTGCATGACTTGGATTGTATGACTCATGCATTTCGCATCATGTATGTCACAATTGCCTTCACACCCTAGCAGCATCGGGGTGGTGGCCACCATAGTCACATCGTGGTTGGCAGTAATGGACACCGGAAACATGTTCTAGCACGTGAGCGCTATGGATGTCCTTGGGTGAAAGTCCTTAAACTCTGTGGTACCAGTAGGATGCTCCAACGTCAAGACCTAGTGGATAACATGAGTGCCCAAGTGCCAAATACCAGTACGCCGCGTCTCCCACTGTGTCGAGGTCAGTCGGAAAGGGGTGGACCTTATCCGCCCGGGTGCAGTGGGCTATAAGCTAGGTCGAGTCTGACCAGCTCGTGAAATGGGTACGCTATCGGCTCGCCGGATGGGCATTGGCATACCACTGACGAGGCAGATAGTGAGGTCTTTTCTACTCGCTTGGTTATGGGCGCGATGTGTGGCAGCTAGTATCAGAGTGTACTAGACCCCGGTGATGTCCCAGATGAGAACCATTTTGATATGTGGATTAGTTGAGGATTGACGTGGCTGCATTGCATCTCTAGCATGTAACACTCGGCCATGTAGGCCTTTGCATCGCATAGCCTTGGGCTGGCTGATAGCATTCATGAACTTGGTAACTTAGCCCTCTATCACTTTCTCTTACTCTGATATATGTATACTTGTCATATGCATCACACAAGCACACACGCACTCTATTGAGCTTCGTAGGAAGCTTATGCGCGTTTGTTTACATTGCAGGTACTAGGACACATCAGCAGTATTGAGCTCGGTTCATGTACCTGATATCTTGGGCTTTTGCTACATTTTGTATTTCCCTTTCCAGCACTGTACTCAACAAAATATTAGTGGATATCTGATGATGTTTTATGGTTTTGATTAGCTCTTGTACAAAAAAAAAATTTACCTTGAAAATCCTCCTGGTGGGATCCCAGGATCGGAACCTGGAATATGAGAGCTAGGAACCGAGAATGGGGTACTACGGAGGCTATTGGCACCAAGGTCGGCGATCGAGAATGTAGTGAGACCGGTCCCCGGGTTTGGGGCGTGACATAGCATCTTCCTCCATCTTCTCAAAACCTTGAATATTTTCTAAGACGATGGTGGGTGGTACCTACTCTTTTTCCTCCATAGCTTCTACCTCTACTGATTCAACAGGTCCTTCGAGAGGGGTTCCCGTGTTTGCATGAATGACATCTACTTCAAAATCTTTGAGAATGACTCCCATATCTGGATGAATGACCTCCAACTCAAAAGCTTCGAGAGGAACCTCTAGTGGTTGATGGTTATTCGTTTCCACAGGCACATCATGCACACTTCTGATGGGGATAGAGGCCTAATTTTCTTGGGCTTGAACTGCAGGTGGGGGAACAGCCACCAGAGCTTGCCGCAGTGTCAATGCGGCGGTGAGTTGATCGATGGACTCCCTTAGCCCTTGCATAGAAGTCTCCATCAATCTCTGAAGAAGATTCATCTTCTCCGCTAGAAACATAATCCCCTAATCACCGTCAGCGGGATTATTGCCTCGATTGTCGCTAGAAGCCATCACTCGAGCGAAAACCTCGCTCTAATACCAATTTAGTGGAGCCAGGGCGGGGGTGAGATTGAGCACCGTCTCTCTCACAGGATAAACGATCTGAATCCACGGATCAATCGAGAAGGACACTCGATCTTCCTTGATTCCTCGAGGGGCAACTCGAAGAACACGAGCCAAACAAAGTATAAACTCAAATTTATTAATAATTTATCAAAAGCTACCTACTAATGATAAAAAAGAGTTTAAATAGATTAAACCTAACCCTAATTTCACACCTAACAGTAACTTGTAAAGGAAGAAAAGAATCCTAATACAATTAAAAAAGAAACAGAAAAATCTGCACAAACTCTATAACGCGTGTCGGGCATCGTCATCCTTCCGCTGATACGAGCAATCCACATATCTAATTGCTACAAAACTTTGTGGTTTTACTGACATTGATGTAATCTTCAAGATGATCAGTTCAAATTCTTCATATCAGTAGTAGTGGGCCACCTAGACCATCTTCAGTTTTAGTGGGCGGAATTCAGAACTTTCTGGATAGTTCGTACTATTTTGGACACCACGATCAATCCGTAACTCGGATCGATGTGAAACTTGTTGAGTTTTCTCGGCATCAAGCAACTCTACGAGATGGATGGAATGGATCATCATAAATGATCAAGATGGGCCCCAAGTTGGGCCAAAATCCAAAAATGGGAATAGTAGTTTCCTGTTCGGATTGAAACTCCAAAACTAGAAATTTCATTAAAGTCTGCACGACCGGTCGGCAGGGAGCCACGACCGGTCGTGGATAACCCCAAATCGTCCAGTGATATGGACTGAATTCCATTTGAAATCGACCGGTCGAGCGACTGGCCCTTGAGCGTCCACAACCGGTTGTCAAATGACATCTTTTTTTGCATTTTCTTTCATTCTTCCTTTGGTCCATCTCCATCATGAACGTCATCGATCCTCGCCCTTGATCATGGGATTCACTCCCTACATCACTTTGATTGCTTGATCCATTTAAAATTACTTAATTAGATATATAACCATTCAATTAAGGGTCCTTTGGATGCTTGTAAAATCCCTTATCTATGGAAAAGGTTTACAGGTAAAGCGTTTATAAGGGATGTTGTGTCAGTGTTGTGCCTTAAACAACTAGTGCTTATATTCTAGGCTTTGTTATCATCTTAGTGTGATTCATTTATTTGCCTCATTAATGTGTATGAAACATGATACAATGTGACATCTGTATAGGTTAAAGAGAGGAACTCCTCTTATTGTCATTGGGAATTTGATATTCGATACAATGGCTAGAGACCGAGGGGCAGGATGGAAGGTCTCCACCATTAGGCATGATGATGAGTAGGTGTGTTGCTACCCTACCTACAATTGTTGTTCAATTCAGACACGTGGCCACATGTGTAACAAACAATCCAAATTCGATACTCAAACATATTCGATTAGAAATAGTGTCACGAGTGCCAAAGTTGTATTTGACTAGAATCAATTGAATGCATGTGATGCTACCAGGCGCCAAACTAGCTAGATTAGGATTAGACTTGTGAAAGTTAATCTGACTGTTCAACTACCAATGTTATAGTGATCAAGAAATTTAGAAGAAGAGGGTTAGTCCTTCAAAATAAGATTTTTTCCCTTTAACTAAGGATTTTTCTTTCAACATTAGTGATGGTGTTTCAGGTTTCTTGGTAATATGACGATATATGAATAAGATCTAAAATTAAGGTTGAATCCCGATTTCATTAATTAAAGAAGATGAATAGTACAATCAATAAAGGAAAGTAAATTAAGCAGAGAAACAAAAATAAATAACTACGACTACCTGTGTGAACAAAACAACTGGTGTGTACAATATGTAGGACGTAACTGGTGTGATTTGCCAAGTAAGAACTCAGTGATCAGTGGGATCCAACAACGATGGTCGTGCTTTAGGAGCTCGTGCAGCTTCCGTAGCCTCCGTGACCTCATTCTTGGTCACGGCTCTCTCTTTAGCAGTGACCTCGAAGGCAACTCTATTAAATTCCTCCATGTCGAACGATGGAGAAATCTGCTGCATAACTCTGACCGCGAAATTGCAACCAATGACATACGCCTCATATTGCTCGTCCTCATAGAGTTGTGAAGTCCGAAACTCTAGAAGAGCACGAGGGCCTTCTTTGGCTACCATCTTAACATAGGTCGTCCTCTCTTCATCCCAGTGAATGGAGTCATCCTTGAGCTGGGCAAGGGTTTTTTCGGCATCCCTGAGGCGCGCTTTACATTCCCTAAGCTGCTCCTCGAGAGAGATCTTATCTTGATGCCGGGGAATTTGGATAACGGTTCTAGATTGTTTTAGTGGCTGTAGAAGTAGAAGTAGATAGGTTTTTCTGATTTCCTAGGACTAACAAATTGTTTTGCTTTGTAGGACTTCTTCTCTAGTTCAAGCGAATTGGGTAATATCCTTCTAACTTAGTGCTTTTTGCAGATTTTCAATTTTTAGATTTTTTATTAATTTCAGATTTTAGGACTCAAGATTAGTTTAGATTTTGGATTGTGTGGTTTATGTCCCATTGGGAACGTGACTACAACAATCATCTCCAATCCAAAGGTGGTCTAGTTGGACCATTATCAGTCAATAGACAAGTCCGAAAATACCAAGAGCATTATGATAGTTTGGGGAGTATGGATCAAACACCTTTAAGGAATTCGCCCCCCCTACTCCAACTACAAACGCAAATCAAGAGGGAGTAGGAGAGAATAAGGTACATAATATTCCTCTAATGAGATCATTACGGGACTACCTACAACCGGCTCGTACAACTACACCATCGTACGTGGTCTTACCACCAACTGGAGGAAATATTGATATAAAGCCGGGTGTGATTCAACTTATACCAAAGTTCCATGGGCTAGACTCTGAAAGCCCATATTTACACTTAAAGGAATTTGAAGAAGTGGTAGCTACTTTGCAATACACTAATATTTTAGAAGATGCAATAAAACTCAAAACTTTTTCCCTTTTCATTGAAAGAAAGAGCCAATACTTAGCTTCACTCTCTTAGACCACATTCGATAGGGTAATGGAATGAGATGACCCGGGAGTTCTTGAAGAAGTTCTTCCCGACTCATAAAACAAACACCCTTCGAAGAGCCATAATGAACTTTTCAGTTAAAAAGAATGAGTCTTTCTTCCAATGTTGGGAAAGGTTTAAAGACCTCCTACTTGCTTGCCCACATCATGGTTACGAAAGTTGGTGAATCATAAACTTCTTCAATGATGGATTAAGTTCCAACATGCTCCAATTTGTAGAGATGATGTGCAATGACGAGTTTATGAGTAAAAATCCAGTTGAAGCTTGGAGTTACTTGGATTTGTTGGCCGCAAATGCCCAATCATGGGATACCTCGGACAAATCTAGTAATCTCAAGCCTCCTCAACAAAAGGAAAAAGGAGGCATCTATATTCTTAAAGAAGAAGATGATATGAATACAAAGATAGCCAACCTCACAAGGAAAGTTGAGGCCATGGAACTTAGTAAGAGTGGAGTTTCAACGTCCAATGAAGCTATTGAGAACATGTGTGGGATTTGTTTCACTAATATACACGCTACGCAAGATGGTCCTACAATTCCTGCATTTCAAGAGGTGTTACAAGAACATGCAAATGCCACATATGGTTATCAACGGCCTTTTAATGGACCGGTGGGTAACACGTACAACACTACTTGGAAGAACCACCCAAATTTCAGTTGGAAGAATGCTCCCACGGGCAATCCTACAAACTCTCAAGGAGGGGCACCCATGCAAAATATGGCCCCACCTCAATTCTCAATGGAGGATACTTTAAAGGCCTTTATGCAAGGGAAAACGCAAATCAATCAATCAAATCAGCAAATGTTCCAAGAGCTTAAAGTCTCGGTTGATGAGATTAAGGGATGCTTGAATGCTAGGGATGGGACCTTTCTGGCCCAACCTCAGCCCAATCCAAAGTAAGTACATGAAGTAAGCATCCTAATCTCTCCAACCAACATATGGAACGAGCCAAATCCATCAGCACTCTTAGAAGTGGTAAGCAAATTGACAAATCTATTCTAGTGAAGGCCGACAAGCCTAATGATCCGGTAAATTCTGAGGATGAGGACGGATTCAACTTAGGCCCACAAGAAATGGAACGCGTTTACAAGCCCGTAGCACCATTCCTTTCGAGATTGGTTGCTCCAAAATCTCTCCCAAACTCTCATGATATTTTAGAGATTTTCAGACAAGTCAAGATTAATATTCCCTTACTTGATGCCATCAAACAAATCCCCTCTTATGCCATGTTTCTAAAGGACTTGTGCACAACCAAACACAAATATAATGTGCAGTAAAAGGCCTTCTTAAATGAGCAAGTGAGTTCCATTCTCATTCAAAAGATCCCCCCCCAAAATTCAAAGATCCTGGTAGTCCCACAATCTCATGTATCATTGGAGACTATCGGATTGAGCGTGCATTGCTAGACTTGGGGGCAAGCGTAAACTTGATCCCGTACTCGGTATATGAGCAATTGGGTCTTGGTGAATTAAAACCCACCAAAACCACCTTGCAAGTCTCTGATAGATCCATTCGTGTACCAAGAGGGATAGTTGAGAATGTTCTAGTCCAAGTTGACAAATTCTACTACCCGATGGATTTTATCGTCTTGGACACACAACAAGTTATAGATGTTAGCACTCAAACACCGGTGATTTTAGGCCGCCCGTTCCTTGCTACATCAAACGCAATCATAAATTGCCGGAACGAGGTGATGCAATTATCTTTTGGGAACATGACAATGGAGGTGAATGTGTTTCATTTGGGCAAAAGGCATAAGGGTGGTGATGATGAGCTCTTCAAGGTAAACATACTCGAATCTTTTGAAGAAGAAGAGCTCCTCCAACTTGAATCGCTAGAAATCTTGGAGACATGCTTGGCACATTTCGAGGATTCCAAAGACCCCATTATTAGTGAAATTGTGCAAGCATTGAACATTGAGAAACTGGTAGTTAATACTAGCCGGTGGAGGCCCCATTTCAAAAAATTGCTACCAACCACATCGAGGCCTTTACCATCTAACATCAAACCACCAAAGCTTGACCTTAAACCATTGCCATCCGAGCTTAAATATGTATATTTGGGTCAAGAAGAAATATTCTCGGTTGTTATTACCTCTCACCTAGGTAAAGACCAAGACCTCAAGTTGATTGAGCTACTCAAAGAACATAGGGGAGTCATAGGTTGGACAATAGCTGACCTTAAGGGGATAGACTCTTCGGTTTGTACTCACCGTATACACCTCGAAGACAATGCAAAAACAACTAGACAACCTCAAAGAAGGCTAAATTGAAACATGATGGAGGTTGTCAAAGCTGAGGTGTTAAAGATACTAGATGTGGGTATCATCTACCCCATCTCGGATAGCCAATGGGTGAGTCTTACCCAAATTGTCCCTAAGAAATCCGGTATTACCATCGTAGAAAATGCCAACAACGAGCTTATACCGACTAGAGTAACCACCGGTTGGCATATGTGCATCAATTATCGGAAGCTGAACACGGTCACTAGGAAAGACCACTTCCCCCTCCCATTCATGGATTAAATTTTGGAGAGGTTAGCGGGTCACTCCTATTATTGCTTCCCAGATGGCTATTCCAGGTACAACCAAATTGAGATAGCCCCAAAGGACCAAGAGAAAACCACATTTACATGCCCATTTGGCACCTTCGCATACTGAAGAATGCCATTCGGGCTATGTAATGCACCCGCCACATTCCAACGATGCATGTTGAGTATTTTCTCAGACATGGTGGGTGAATTTCTCGAGGTATTCATGGACAATTTTTCTATTTTTAGTTATACTTTTGATGAGTGCCTCAATCATTTGAAATTGGCTTGACAAGGTGCGAGGAGAAGAACCTCATTTTAAACTGGGAAAAGTGTCATTTCATGGTGTAGAGAGGAATAGTCCTTGGACATATCATCTTGTCTAATGGAATAGAGGTAGACCGGACCAAAATCGATATAATTTCCAATCTACCACCACCCAAAAGCATACGTGATGTGCGGTCCTTCCTTGGACACGCTGGTTTTTATAGAAGGTTCATAAAGGATTTTAGTCATATCTTAAGGCCCTTATGTAACCTTCTCCAAAAGGAGAACCAATTTGAGTGGAGTGCCGAATGTTAATTAGCTTTTTCAAAGCCAAAAGACATGTTGATAACCGCTCCTACCATGCAACCACCGGATTGGTCCGTACCTTTTGAGTTGATGTGTGATGCGAGCAATTATGCTATTGGGGCGGTGTTAGGCCAAAAGAAGGATAGGAAGCCCCACGTTATCCACTATGCGAGTAGGACCTCGAATCCCGCCCAAGTCAATTATTCGACTACGGAGAAGGAGCTCCTAGCCGTCATCTTTGCCTTAGACAAATTCAGGCCTTACTTAATAGGATCCAAGGTCATTGTTTACATAGATCATGCGGCGCTGAAACACCTTCTTTCTAAGAAGGATGCCAAGCCCCGTTTTCTTAGATGGATCCTACTCCTTCAAGAATTCGATTTGGAGATCAAGGACAAGAAGGGAGTAGAAAATGTAGTGGCAGATCATCTATCCCGCCTAGTCCTACCTAATTCCATTGACGAGTCACCTATTGAGAACTCATTCCCTGATGAGCAACTCTTTATTGTTATGCATCCACCATGGTACGCTGACATAGACAATTATCTTTCCACAGGTGTGATGTGTAGACACCCCACGTTCAGCTACACTGTTGGTAGAGATAGCTGGATGGATGGAGGACCACACCCCCAAATCTCGTGTCCAAACTCAGCCAAACTCACCCTTGTAAGCCCCAATCCATAGCCCAACTCACCCCTAAACATCAGCCTGAAAAACCCCCCATAAGAAAAACCAGTAAAAAAATCCTAAAAAAGTCAAACTCACTGAGTCAACCCACCGAGTCAAACCGTGGAGTCAACCCACCGAGTCAAATCACCGAGTCAAATCACCGAGTCAACCCGCTGAGTCGACCCACCGAGTCAACTCACTGAGTTCCAAGCAGCAGCCCCGAAGCATGTCCGTACTGCTCGCGGGATCCCGAGAGCGTCCGTACGGGCGGCCCCTTGGGTGCCGCCCAAAGTTATTTACGGGAACTGCCACTGCCCGCTGCTATAAATACCCCCCGCCCCTTCTCATTTCAACAAGCCTTCAAGCCCAGGGAGATCCCGTCCATTCCGAGTCCTCCTCCACCCTTTTAACCCACTTTTCCACTAAGGAGAGCCCAAGTGAGAAGATTTTAGCCTTGGTCTAGCCCAGCCTGACCACTGGTCCAAGTCTCCCAAGCCATCCAGGTCTTGATCCAGCCACTTGAAGCTTACCCTTGCGACACCTCCGTCCATCCAGCTACTCTTTACCAGCATCATCTCATTCGCATCTAGCATAAGTGCAACATTTACTTTTCTTCCAACTCCCCTGCTTCACTAGAAGCACTTTGAGTATTCAAACACACTGCATGCATCCCGCATAAAGCACCTGTTAGTTCGAGCATATGCTCTGGGCTTGCCCGTTAGTGGAACCTGCCCATCAGAAACTCTTACTGTTCAGACCTGCATTCATGTACATATCACATCAAGCACTTTGATCATTCAAACACACAGCATGCATTCCGCATAAAGCACCTGTCAGTTCGAGCGTATGCTCTGAGCTTGCCCGTTAGTGGAACCTGCCCATTAGAAACTCTTACTGTTCAGACATGCATTCATGCATCATGTCATCTATGAGAATGTACGAGGATTGAAACAGACTTTCAAGTGTTAGTTTGATTCTGTGAAGTAGAGACCGTACTTCGGTACGGGCAGTGTGTGGGGTGCTTAATCTCTTTCCACCCTGTAACCGTGATCCCTTACCTCGAATCTCTGGCCGCAGATCAAAAGGAGTCATTTTAGAGGAAGGAATCTTCGGATCCCCTTCTCTAACGTTTCTACGGGGTCTAGCCGACTGTAGATTCGAAGTAACTGGCTAGTGGCGACTCTGGTCTTATATAAACTCATCTAAACACATCCAGCTTAATATGACAACCAAACAAAGCCCTCGAGAACGAGGCAAGCCAGTGACACAAATGATGATTCACACGCACGCACCTCTTCTTCTTTTTTCGAAAGGAAAGGGAGAACGTTGTCGGGAGCGCGGAACGGCGAGGGTCCACAGAATGGCGACTCCGCTGGGGAAATGCTAGTCCCACTAGTCGTGATCCAACTTGAAAAAAAAACAGAATCATTCCTATACTTGAAAGTCATTAGTCCTCATACAATCTCATCTACATAGCATTCTACCCAAAAAACAAAAAAAATATAGAAAATCCCAAAACCCAAAAAAAAGAGAGAGTAGAGTATAGTCCTCACCATTGCGCCTCCTCGGGCTCAACGTGTTCGGAAACAACTTCCCTTCCATAGCATAATCCGCACTTCGGCTCAGCAAGCCATGTCCGACCATGAAGAAGAAACTCACCTCTTTCCCGCTCTTGAAATAACTGAAGTGCAACCTCCAGCGCAACAGCCAAGTGAGAATACGCCAATCATGCAGGAATTGGCACAAGGAATGAGAGCAATGTAAGAAATGCTCTTGCAATTCATGCAAGCACAAGCTACCGCAGCAGCCAACAATCAGGTTAGCCCAGTTCAGCAATCTCAGCAGCAATGCCGGGTCCCTCCGGCCTCCAGTTCAAATCAAGCACAACCATCGGAGTCTGTCCAAGACTACCGACAGCAACCGTCTCAGCCCTTAACTATGGGGCATCCTCCTCAATACCTTCCTGCGACGACAAGGCCGTCTCAGAGTGCTCCTGTCGTAGGGACTTCCAGTCAGCTTCTAGTCAATCATGCAAACAACAGTCTCAGTAGATCTCAGCATGTCCCCGTCGATGGGACTCCTTTCCTTCCTCAGCATGTCCCCGTCGATGGGACTCCTTTCCTTCCTCAGCATGTCCCCGCCGATGGGAGCCCTTTTCAATTTCAGCACATCCCTACCAATGGGATTTCAATTCAATTTCTAGCAACAGGGACAGCACTGGCAAATGCCCACAATGGGGGTCAGTGTCAAGCCTACATCAATCAGCGGACAGTAGCGAATACCTAACAAGGGGGTCACTTTCCAACATCTCAGCCTCCTGCAAACAGGAGCACTTTTCAATTCCATCACATCCCTGCCAATGGGATTCCAGTTATTTCCAGCAATCTTCAATTCAGCAAACTCCAGTTAATTTTCAGCAATCTTCAATTCAGCAGTCTCCAATCAATTTTCAACAAGTTTCAGTTCAACCTTCAGTACAATCCCCAATTCAGTTACAATCCTTTCAAGCACAAGTTCATCAGAATCCAGTTCAGTCATTAAATCAATCTCAGCAACCCACGGTTGCTTTTCAGCAAGCCCACAGGGTCGAAGACATCGACCACTATGCTGAAGAAGAACGTGCCTTACTCCAAGAGGCACCAGTCGCTCGAACAGATCACTCAGGACTGGCCGAGTTGTGGGAACAGTTTTAGATCTTACAAAATCAGCTTCAGCGGCAATAAGGAATAGATCTACCTTCGACCAAGTTCAGAGACTTCTGTCCTTTCCCAGATGCTCAAGTACCTCAAAACTTTGAGGTACCAAAATTCAAAAGATATGATGGCAGCGGTTGTCTGTTCGCTCGCCTCAAGTGTAAGGCTGCGATGTAGTAATAAATCTCGGTAAGACCGAGTTCGATCCACAGGGAAATAGAAACAACTTCCAAACTACTCCAGCAACTCAATTTTGCAAGAATATCAGATTCAATTTGGTAATTAACTAAAACAGTAACTTAATGGAAATTCAGTGATTTAAAGTACTAAGGCATTCAAGGATCCACTTGTAGCAATCCCATGTCAATTCAATCAATCCAAGTAGAGAACACAATTAGATTTGAAGTCCTATCTCTCATCTAGTTGGAAAATAAAGCATTCACACACATTCAATCCAAATCAAGTTGAACGTCCAAGTTCAAGTCCCATACAATCAATGTAGAATTCAAATCCATAGCCTGCGGAGTAACAGCCATGCCTATGGACTATGGCCTGCTCAAGGATTACTATAATTCGAATCTAGACAAGCATCATATGATAATCTCAGAGAATTGCAAGGAATTCATGTCCGGAGTACATGAACTCTCATAAAACATCTCAAACTACCACTTTTGGAACTGAAATATGCAAGAAAAATCCAAACTTGAATTAAAATTACTTGAATTAAACTGAATCCAACATGGAATTGGCTACAAGCTTCACCTCTCAGCCTTAACTGAGAGGTTCTAGCCGAGCATATTCATGCTACAACTAAAAAACTCTTAATAAAAGCATAAAACTAGAAAAACTGGAAATAGGAGAGTTGCAGACGCTCCACGACAGCTTCCCCTCCTTAGAACCACGTCCCTTAGCTTCTCTGATGACCTAGGAAGAGCCCATAGGTGTCCTTTTATAGTAAGAAAGCTTCCTTGCGTCGGAAACATCTAGAATCTACGAAAGGTTATGCAGTGCGCAACAGTTTTTGGAGTCCCAATTTAGAAAGGACTCTGTTTACGCAGAGCCGACCGCTCTAGACCGGTCGGACTGGTCTTTTAAACAGTCCAGGGAGTACAGCCGACCGGTCAAGACCAGTCGGACTGACCTGTCCAGCAGTCCAGTGAGCCTAGCCGACCAGTCAAGACCGGTCGGTCTGGTTTTCCCTTTGTCCAGTGCACATGGCCGACTGGTTAAGACCGGTCGGTCTAGTCTTCTCTTTGATCAGCATGTGTGGCCGACCGGTCAAGACCGGTCTGGCTCCTTTGGCCGACCGGTCAAGACCGGTCGGACCCTCTTCAACTTGTCCTTCTTTCTTTCTTTTGCCCTCTTTTTTCCTTCTTTCTCTTCTCCTTGCTTTCTTCTTTCTTTGGTCTTCTTTCATCCTTCATCCAATGGCTCCAAAGGCTTTCTTTTAATCCCTAATTGAATGAAGTCCGCTCTCATCCCCTATAATCACAAAACATGTGTTAGATGGGCCTTTAAATCATGAAAATCATGCAAACCATGTCATGTAATGGGCAATGCAATGTATAAATTGGAGGTTCAACACACCCCCCAACCAGCTTTTTGCTAGTCCCGTGCAAAACATGCGTGAAACAGTTTCAAACCTCCAAACCCAACTCTCTTCCAGAAAACATGTTTCTATCCACTCCAAGATGTACAAGTGTAAAATTTGGAAAAATTAGGTGATAGAAGCTGAAACCTTGGACTCTCAAAACATAAGAGGTGTCTACATGAAACTCCCGCTGATTGATTGATAAATAGAAGAACTCGAACAAATTCAACCTAGTGTGCATAGTGAAAGTTCATCTCATGAGTTCCTGGGATCATCTTCTTCATAGATTAAGTAAACCAAGGATTTTAAGGTGCACAGGGCAGCAACAAACCTATGACAGGAATTTGCCTTACTGTCCTTTCGACGGCTTTCACACTACGTCCCATTTCCGGCTTTGGTTACGGTTCGACCATCCCCCGGTTGGTAATAGGTAGCCCTTTTCGAAATTTTCCACCATTTTTCTTTCCTACCCGATTTCATCCTTTCTTGCCTTTTTCTTTTAAATTAGATAGGATTTTTAGAAATCCATATATTCTGTTATTTTCCCATGGACAAGGATGGACAAAATACCCCGGCTTGGCTGCTCAACACCTTTAAATCAAAGTCTAGCTAATCCACAAATCACATAAACCTGTCAACTCATGAAAATCGTGTAATGTGAACTTGGTGTAAAGGTGTTCAAATTTTCTATCAATCACAACAATAGGGGGACTAACATATAAAACCATTATGTTGGGAGAAATTCAAGACCTACAACATCACACACTTCGTATCTCCTCTTCTTATTATACTCAAAGCATCTCAAATGTATAGAAACATGATTTTCTAAAAGAGTTTTGAGATGTTTAGAAAATTCGAAAAAAATTTACGCATATGAAGCTCGAAATGTTGCAATATGCTAGATGAGGAATCTCATCTCACCCCCCAACCAAATCTTGCATTGTCCTCAATGTAAAAGATATGCAATTAGTATGGACATGAGAGCAATGGTAAACAATGAGAGAGTGAGAATCAATAGTACCTGAGAGAGCGATCGTGGAAGTCTCCAACCTAACAACTAAAACCTACTAAAACAGTAAAACTAAAGAAAACCTACCTATGCTATACCTCCATCAGACTAGGAGATCAATCATCCTGATAGACAGGATCGTTCAGAGTGATGGACATGTCCTCTGAATCAAATTTCTCAACAAATGGTTTAAGGCGTTGTCCATTAACTTTAAAACAGTTACCATTTGCTACATTTTCAATCTCAACAACCCCATGAGGAAAAATTTCTTTGATAATATATGGGCCGGTCCATCGAGATCGTAATTTTTCCGGAAAAAGATGAAGTCGGAAATTATACAAGAGTACTTTCTGTCCTTCATGGAAAGATTTCCTGAAGATGTGCTTGTCATGGAAAGCCTTCATCTTACTCTTGTAAATTCTTGAGTTCTCATATGCATCGTTCCGGATCTCATCAAGCTCATTTAATTGAAGTTTACGAAGCGAGCTAGCCTTGTCCATGTCAAAATTTAAAGCCCGAATTGCCCAATAGGCTTTGTGTTCTATCTCCACAGGCAAGTGGCATGCTTTCCTATAGACAAGTCTATAAGGGGACATTCCAATGGGTGTCTTGTAGGCGGTACGGTGAGCCCAAAATGCATCATCTAATCTTAGGGACCAATCCTTGCGATCTGGTCTCACCGTCCTTTCCAAAATCTGCTTGATTTCCCTATTGGAGATTTCAGCTTGCCCACTTGTTTGTGGGTGGTATGGGGTACTCACTTTGTGCCTAATACCATATTTCTTCATTAAGGTTTCGAAAGGTCTATTACAAAAGTGAGAACCACCATCACTAATGATGGCCTGAGGCGTCCCAAATCTAGAAATTATGTTTTCATTGAGGAACTTGAGAACCGTACGATGATCGTTGGTTCTACATGGGATAGCCTCTATCCATTTAGACACATAGTCTACGGTAAGCAAAATATAGACATGTCCAAAAGATGAGGGGAATGGTCCCATGAAATCGATGCCCCAACAGTCAAAGACTTCAAGATGTTGAATTGGGGTGAGAGGCATCATATTTCGACGGGATAATCCTCCTAACTTCTGGCAGCGCTCGTATGCTTTGCAAAACTCATGGGTGTCCTTAAATAGTGTGGGCCAATAAAAACCACACTGCAGAATTTTCGCAGTTGTTTTCTTGGCTGAAAAATGACCCCCACATGCTTGATCATGACAAAAGGAGATGACTGAATTATGTTCATTATCGGGGACGCATCTCCTTATAATTTGGTCTGGGCAATATTTAAACAATAGAGGTTCATCCCAGAAAAATCTGCGCACTTCCCTTAGAAATTTACGTTTGTCCTGCGCAGTCCAATGAATCGGCATCGCACCTGTGGAAAGATAATTGGCTATATCAGCGTACCATGGTGGATGCATAGCAATAAAGAGTTGCTCATCAGGGAATGAGTCCTCAATAGGTGACTCGTCAATGGAATTTGGTAGGACTAGGCGGGATAGATGATCCGCCACCACATTTTCTACCCCCTTCTTGTCTTTGATCTCCAAGTCGAATTCTTGAAGGAGTAGGATCCATCTAAGCAAACGGGGCTTAGCATCCTTCTTAGAAAGAAGGTGTTTCAGCGCTGCATGATCCGTTTAAACAATAACTTTGGATCCTATTAAGTATGGCCTGAATTTGTCCAACAATGGTGGCTTCACTCCTCCAAGAATCCCCCTTGCAATGCCAAAAAACGGAGCTCTATATGTAAGAAAAGAGAGCTCCAACGGTCATAAAATGGGCATAAAACGGCTAGAGCCGACCTGTCCCGACCGGTCCCGACCGGTCGGATCCACTTGCTGAAGGAACAGGCCAACTACACAGGCCGACCGGTCAAGACCGGTCGGACCCCTTTGCTGGACAGGCTAAACACACTAGGCCGACCGGTCAAGACCGGTCGGCATAGCTTGCTGGATAGCATGGGATGCGAAGGCCGACCGGTCTTAACCAGTCGGCTGTCTATTGCAAGGCTGCTGGGGGCAGTTTTTCATCTGGCCGACCGGTCTTGACCGGTCAGCTGCCCAGCCAATTCCTACACAGCAAGTGCTGGAAGCCTGGCCGACCGGTCGGACCAGTCCAGCCGACCGGTCTAGACCGGTCGGACATGCCTGGGATCAGCCCGGTTTGATTGCTGACCCAATATACCTTCAACCCACTCACTTAGGCCAAGAAAAGGTGATGTTTTGGGACACCTAGGGCCACTCTAAGATGACAAAGGGTTCTCCAAAGGTGGTCAAGGACATCAAAGAGGTTACGAGTTGGGTTTTGGTCAAGGTTAAGGCACCAAGGCATCACTTTTACCTGAGTCTTCTTCCTTGATGCAGCCGGTCCGTCTTGAGTCTTTGGTCTTCGTCTTCAATGGGCTCAATCGACACAAGACTTACTGACGTAAGTGATTGACAAACAAGGTGCACTAGTATGCCACAAAAAAGTGCACTAACAGAAATCGGCGTGTCCAAGGAAGGACCGCACATCGCGTATGCTTTTGGGTGGTGGTAGATTGGAAATTATGTCAATTTTTGCCTGGTCTACCTCTATTCCATTGGACGAGATGATATGTCCAAGGACTATTCCTCTTTGTACCATGAAATGGCACTTTTCCCAGTTTAATACAAGTTTCTTCTCCTCGCACCTCATCAAAACCAACCGCAAGTGCTTGAGGCATTCATCAAACGTACAACCAAAAACAGAAAAGTCGTCCATGAACACCTCAAGAAACTCACCCACCATGTCCGAGAAAATACTCAACATGCATCGTTGGAATGTGGCGGGTGCATTACATAACCCGAATGGCATCCATCGGTAAGCGAAGGTGCCAAACGGGCATGTAAATGTGGTTTTCTCTTGGTCCTCTGGAGATATCTCAATTTGGTTGTATCCGGAATAGCCATCTAGGAAGCAATAATAGGAATGGCCTGCCAACCTCTCCAAAATTTGATCCATAAATGGGAGAGGGAAGTGGTCTTTCCTAGTAACCGTGTTGAGCTTCCTATAATCAATGCACATACGCCAACCGGTGGTCACCCTAGTCGGTATAAGCTCGTTGTTGGCGTTTTCAATGATGGTAATACCGAATTTCTTAGGGACAACTTGGGTAGGACTCACCCATTGGCTATCTGAGATGGGGTAGATAATACCCACATCCAATAGCTTTAACACCTCGGCTTTGACAACCTCCATCATGTTTGGATTTAGCCGTCTTTGAGGTTGTCTAGTCGTTTTTGTATTTTCTTCAAGGTGTATCCAGTGAGTGTAAACCGAAAGATCTATCCCTTTGACATCCGCTATTGTCCAACCTATGGCTTCCCTATGTTTTTGAGTAACTCAATCAACTTGAGCTCTTGGTCTTTCTCTAGGTGGGAGGCAATGACAACTGGGAACGTTTCCTCTTGACCCAAATATACTTATTTAAGCTCGGATGGCAATGGTTTAAGGTCAAGCTTCGGTGGTTTGATGTTAGACGGTAGAGGCCTTGATGTGGTTGGTGGTAATTTTTCAAAATGGGGCCTCCACCGGCTAGTATCAACTACCGGTCTTTCTATATTTAATGCCTGCACAATTTCACTAATGATGGGGTCTTCAGAATCCATGAAATGTGCTAAGCATGTCTCCAAGCTTTCTAGTGGTTCAAGTTGGAGGAGTTCTTCTTCTTCAAAAGTTTCAAGCATGTTTACCTCAAAGAACTCATCATCATCGACATCCCTATGTCTTTTGCCCAAGTGAAACACATTTACCTTTAGTGTCATGTTTCCAAAAGATAGTTGCATCACCCCATTCCGGCAATTGATGATTGCGTTTGATGTGGCAAGGAATGGGCGGCCTAATATTACCGGTATTTTGGTGCTAGCATTCAAAACCGGTTGTGTGTCCAAGACGATAAAATCTACTGGGTAGTAGAATTTGTCAACTTGGACTAGAACATCCTCAACTATCCCCCTCGGTACACAAATAGATCTATCAGCGAGTTGCAACGTGGTTTTGGTGGGTTTTAATTCACCAAGACCCAATTGCTCATATACCGAGTATGGGATCAAGTTCACACTCGCCCCCAAATCTAACAAGGCACGCTCAATCCGGTAGTCTCCAATGATACATGAGACGGTGGGACTACCGGGATCTTTAAATTTTGGGGGGGTCTTTTGAGTGAGGATGGCACTCACTTGCTCAGTTAAGAAGGCCTTTTGTTGCACATTATATTTGCGTTTTGTTGTGCATAGGTCTTTTAGAAACTTGGCATAAGAGGGAATTTGTTTGATGGCATCAAGCAAAGGGATATTAATCTTGACTTGTCTGAAAATATCTAAAATATCAGAGAATTTGGGAGAGATTTTGGGGCAACCAATCTTAAAGGGAATGGTGCTACGGGCTTGTAAATGCGTTCCGGCTGTTGTGGGGCTAAGTTAGATCCATCTTCATCCTCAAAATTTACCAGATCATTAGGCTCATCGGCCTTCACCGGAATAGTTTTGTCAATTTGTTTTCCACTTCTAAGGGTGGTGATGGATTTGGCTTGCTCCATGTTTTGGTTGGAAGGATTATGGATGCTTACTTCATGTACTTGCTTTGGATTGGGCTGAGGTTGGGCCGGAAAGGTCCCTTCCCTAGCATTCAAGTGTCCCTTAATCTCATCAACCGAGACTTTAAGCTATTGGAACAATTGCTGATTTGTTTGATTGATTTACGTTTGCCCTTGTATAAACGCCTTCAAGGTATCCTCCATTGAGAATTGAGGTGGGTCCATATTTTGCATGGGTGACCCTCTTTAAAAGTTGGTAGGATTGCCCGTAGGAGCATTCTTCCAACTAAAATTTGGGTGGTTCTTCCAACTCTCATTGTACGTATTACCTATCGGTCCATTGAAAGGCCGTTGATAACCATATGTGGCATTGGCGTGTTCATGTAATACCTCTTGAAATGCAGGAATTGTGGGACAATCTTGCGTAGCGTGTAAATCGGTGAGGCAAATCCCACATATGGTTTCAACAGCTTCATTGGACTTGGGAACTCCACTTTTACTAAGTTCCATGGCCTCAACCTTCCTTGTGAGGTTGGCTATCCTTGCATTCACATCGTCTTCCTCCTTAAGGACATAGATCCCTCCTTTCTCTTGAGTGGGTTTGGAGTTATTAGGTTTATCCGATGTATCCCAAGATTGGGCATTTTCAGCTAACATGTCCAAGTAACTCCAAGCCTCATCTGGATTTTTACTCATAAACTCGCCATTGCACATCATCTCCACAAATTGGCGCATATTGGAACTTAATCCATCATTGAAAAAATTTATAATTCGCCAACTCTCATAGCCATGATGTGGGCAAGCAAGCAGGAGATCTTTAAATCTTTCCCAACATTGAAAGAAAGATTCACCTTCTTTAGCCGAAAAATTCATTATGGCCCTTCGAAGGGTGTTCGTTTTATAAGTCGGGAAGAACTTTTTCAAGAATTCCCGGTTCATCTCAACCCATGACCCAATCGAATGTGGTCTGAGAGAGTGAAGCCAATCTTTGGCTCTTTCTTTCAAAGTGAAAGGAAAAAGTTTAAGTCTGATAGTATCCTCGAAAACATTGGTGTAATGCAAGGTGGCCAACACTTCTTCGAATTCTTTCAAGTGTAAGTATGGGCGGTCAGAGTCTAGCCCATGGAACTTTGGTAAGAGTTGAATTACACCCGGTTTTATGTCAAAGTTTCCACCATTTGCTGGTAGAACCACGCAAGAGGGTATAATTACTAGGGCAGGTTATAGGTAGTCCCGTAGTGATCTCATTGGAGGAACATTATGTACCTCATTCTCTCCTACTCCTTCCTGATTTGCGTTCGTAGTTGGAGTAGGGGGAGAGGATTCCTTAAAGGTGTTTGTTCCATACTCCCCAAACTTTCACAATGCTCTTGGTAATTTCGGACTCGTCTATGAACTGACAATGGTCCAACTAGACCACCTTCAGATTGGAGACGATTTGAGTGGTTGCGTTCCCAACGGGACATAAACCACTCAACCAAAAACTAAAACTAATCCTAAATCCTAGAAAACTGAAATCTGAAATTAATCTAAAAATTCTGAAAAAAATTAAGTTAGAAAGGTATCACCTGATGCGCTTGAAATAGAGAAGAATTCCTACAAAACAGAAAAATTTGTTAGAGTTAAGAAAATCAGAAAAACCTATCTACTTCTACTTCTACAGCCACTGAACTATTTGAAAACCGTTATCTAATTCCCCGGCAGCGGCGCCAAAAACTTGTTCGCTCGCCTCAAGTGTAAGGCTGCGATGTAGTAATAAATCTCGGTAAGACCGAGGTCGATCCACAGGGAAATAGAAACAACTTCCAAACTACTCCAGCAACTCAATTTTGCAAGAATATCAGATTCAATTTGGTAATTAACTAAAACAGTAACTTAATGGAAATTCAGTGATTTAAAGTACTAAGGCATTCAAGGATCCACTTGTAGCAATCCCATGTCAATTCAATCAATCCAAGTAGAGAACACAATTAGATTTGAAGTCCTATCTCTCATCTAGTTGGAAAATAAAGCATTCACACACATTCAATCCAAATCAAGTTGAACGTCCAAGTTCAAGTCCCATACAATCAATGTAGAATTCAAATCCATAGCCTGTGGAGTAACAACCATGCATATGGACTATGGCCTGCTCAAGGATTACTATAATTCGAATCTAGACAAGCATCATATGATAATCTCAGAGAATTGCAAGGAATTCATGTCCGGAGTACATGAACTCTCATAAAACATCTCAAACTACCACTTTTGGAACTGAAAT
The DNA here is from genome assembly GCA_003013855.2 of Liriodendron chinense. Classification (NCBI taxonomy): domain Eukaryota; kingdom Viridiplantae; phylum Streptophyta; class Magnoliopsida; order Magnoliales; family Magnoliaceae; genus Liriodendron; species Liriodendron chinense. The sequence goes on from PVNU02002349.1 coordinate 75,465, forward strand.
ATGCAAGAAAAATCCAAACTTGAATTGAAATTACTTGAATTAAACTGAATCCAACATGGAATTGGCTACAAGCTTCACCTCTCAGCCTTAGCTGAGAGGTTCTAGCCGAGCATATTCATGCTATAACTAAAAAACTCTTAATAAAAGCATAAAACTAGAAAAACTGAAAATAGGAGAGTTGCAGACGCTCCACGACAGCTTCCCCTCCTTAGAACCACGTCCCTTAGCTTCTCTGATGACCTAGGAAGAGCCCCTAAGTGTCCTTTTATAGTAAGAAAGCTCCCTTGCGTCGGACACATCCAGAATCTACGAAAGGTTACGCAGTGCGCAGCAGTTTTCGGAGTCCCGATTTAGAAAGGACTCTGTTTACGCAGAGCCGACTGCTCTAGACCGGTCGGACTGGTCTTTTAAACAGTCCAGGGAGTACAGCCGACCGGTCAAGGCCGGTCGGACTGACCTGTCTAGCAGTCCAGTGAGCCTAGCCAACCGGTCAAGACCGGTCGGTCTGGTTTTCCCTTTGTCCAGTGGACATGGCCGACCGGTCAAGACCGGTCGGTCTGGTCTTCTCTTTGATCAGCATGTGTGGCCGACCGGTCAAGACCGGTCGGACCCTCTTCAACTTGTCCTTCTTTCTTTCTTTTGCCCTCTTTTTTCCTTCTTTCTCTTCTCCTTGCTTTCTTCTTTCTTTGGTCTTCTTTCATCCTTCATCCAATGGCTCCAAAGGCTTTCTTTTAATCCCTAATTGAATGAAGTCCTCTCTCATCCCCTATAATCACAAAACATGTGTTAGATGGGCCTTTAAATCATGAAAATCATGCAAACCATGTCATGTAATGGGTAATGCAATGTATAAATTGGAGGTTCAACATTGTCCCACAGCACATCTCAAGGCTTTTTGTGGAGAGCTGAGTGTAATCTCAGGAAATGAAGGGGCCCTCATTCGTTTGTTCCAAAAATCTCTGAAGGGCGATGCCCTAGATTGGTACACCTCATTGGACTGCCACCGCATCAGGACGTGGGAACAACTTTCCCAGGATTTCGTCGACAGATTCGCGTACAATCTTAACATGGCACCCAGAAGAGCCGACCTCGCAGCTCTCAGACAAAGAAACGACGAAACACTATCGGCTTATGTGGGACGTTGGCGAGCTATGGCAGCCAGAATGTGGACACCTATCGACGACGAAGAACAAATCTCCATGATTGTTCATTCAACATATCCTGGCAGATCTGGATATCTCATCTCGCATCCATATGCGAATTTCTCACAGTTGATCCGTGCTGGAGAGCAAGTCGAAGCAGGAATCCGTGCCGAGACGATCTCCCCATGGCCTCATCAAGCCACTCCAGTAAAGAGGAACAAAGTGGAGGGAAGACCCATCGGATATGGAACGGAAACCGCAGCGGTTCTCCTCCTCGCCCGACAGAGGTAAACAATATCAGCACCACTGCTCAGGGTAATCAATATGCTCCCCCACAGGGACGTCAACAGTATCAGCAGAATCAGGTTCAGCACCAACCTCAGCGGAATCAGCCGCAACCGAATCCTCAACCACAGCCACAACCACCTCGGCAACAGCAGCAGTTCAGAGGGAACGGTCAATACTCATACCAGAATAGGCAGAATTACAGGGAGCTCAGCAAGTTCACTCCACTCACCCAACCACTTAGTCAAGTCATGACTATGCTGGTATAAAAGCAGTTACTGACTCTGATGACACCTAGGCCTCCTCCAAATCCTCTACCTCCAAACTACCGAGAAAATGAGTATTGTGCCTACCATCAAGGACGTGGCCACATCACTGATCGATGCTTTACTTTGAAGAATGCCATATAAGATCTGATCGACGACCGAAAGATCGTCATCTCGGTCCCTGGAACTCCTGCAGCAGCTTCCACCAACATTCTTCAGAATCCTCTGCCTCAACATCCAACGGATCCCAGTTCATCTCGTGGCCCCACCGTCAACAGCATAGAAGAAAGAGAGCGCCTCGATCACTTCTTCTCCCCTATCCAGTCCATTCATGCCTACACTTATGGGCCAACAAATCCTCCTCCGATCCTGCAAGGGGCAGATCCCCTTCCTCCTTCAGTCTCCAAGCCATTGTACTTGAAGGAGCACCTTCATATGATATACCCGTTGTTCAAAGAGCATCTTACAGCCATTCATGTTGGGAACCAATCGTCCTGGAAGGAGCACAATCATACATTGAGCCCGCATACAAACCTCTCATTTTGCAAGGGGCAATTTCAGCATAGGAATAATACAATCCGCAATGGAGGAACCATACTGTTAACGTCAGATTTTGTAACTGGATCCTCCGGATGTTCACCTTCTCTCCAACAGATTTCCTCCGCCAAACCTGAAAGGAGACAGAAAGCAACTAAGGGTGGCTGGTGTCCAGCCGTTAGCCCTCCGATGCTTAAGTCAGGCCGAAGTAAGAAGAAGAATCACCAGGCCAAAACAGGGCAGGGATTGAATATTGTGTGTACCTTTCCCTTAATGGAGTCGTCCCTTTATATAGATCTGGAGCGATTCAATCTGTTACGCAAGATATCGAGATCCCGCTGATCTCGCGTACGATACTAAGATCCTGCTGATTTCGTGGGATAAGATCCTCATCTTTGGAGACGAGATCCAACCCAATGACTTATTTCGGCAATCAAGTCCCTTGATGGCAATCCCTTGAGATCCGGAACCACCCGAGAAGATAAGCCCAAAAACCGACCTATACGGGCTGCCGGTAGGCGTAGTAATAGCGCTGATAGCTCATGTAGAGCTGGGAACCGTAGTTGGAGTCATAGCCACCGAAAAGGAAGGAGACGCCGATGAGACAGAAACCACCGAACTGGGTGTAGCCCTGCCTGGCATTGCAGAGGGATTGGACAAGCTGCTCGACGGGAATCGGGTGCCGGTACTGAAGGTTAAGGGGTGTAACCGCAAAAAAAAGCTGTTCACAAGTTGGAACATGGTCGCGAGTCCAAGTGCTTGTTCACTCTGACGTAATACCTTCCAACGACTTGTGAGGAGGTCTGCTCGTTGTTCAAGAAAGGAATCTTTGCTTCGCTTTATCTGACCATCGGCTAGGGGAGCTCGAAGCCTTGCGAATAGGTGCTCCGTATTTATCCATCCTACGACTCTCGAGAATATGATCTCGAGAGTCGGATGGGCATCCCACACTTACCCGATCTGCGACTCTCGATCAGATGATCTCGAGAGTTACTTCCGTACTTTCCCAATCTGCGACTCTCGATCAGATAATCTCGTGAGTCAAATGGGCGCCCGTATACAATCTTTAATAGCTGAGCTGGTCTCTATTATTTTGTCTATAACACATATTCATCAGCAGTAAGAGCCCATTGTCTTGGAAGGAGCTCCTCCAATTGAGCCAGTCATATTGTAAGGGGCAAACCGTGGAGGCGTGTCAATCACACTACAACAGCTGGGACGAACAAAGAAACCCCCTGCCATATTAAGAGGACCAGTATTCATTCCATGGGAGCCTCCTGCTCCAGGAACGGTCAAGCCAGGACCGCGACCTTATGTGATCTATGAAGACAAGCCTCGATATTTTCCCTTTAGCACAGGCAACAATGTAGTCCTCAAGGCAAAAGCTCCATACGAGGAGGATCTGGTATCCGCATCAGCACCGTTGCAAGAACCAATGGTCCTAGAAGGCAAAGGTGAGGAAAATTATAAAGAGGTCCCATGGCACTATCCAGAATGTGCGAGGTGGGAAACATGAATCCCAATGGGCGTTGCATCCGAAGAGATAATCAGAACAAAGGAGATCCCAAAGGCGCTCTCTCAGGCCTCGACAACAAAAATGAAGCCACATACGATGTGACGACTCAGCTCAAGTCAATCCCTGCTCAAAGCTTAGTATGCGAGCTACTCTGCACATCTTACATACACTGACAAATGTTTGCCAAAACCTTGAGCGATGCTCACGTCTCCTCCGATACGGCACCAGAGATGATAGCATTAATGATTGGACAACTCCTGGCTCCACGTGCCATCACCTTCACCGATAATGAGTTGCCACCAGAAGGACGCGATCATGAGCGATCACTCAACATAGCCTTACGATACAAAGACCTCTGTGTCCCGCTGGTCCTTATCGATAATGGCTCAAGCTTAAACGTCTGCCCACTCAAGACTGCAGAACGTCTGGGAATCAGTCCTTCTTCATTTCGACCCAGCACCATATGTGTCAGAGTATTCGACAACACTCGCCGATCAGTGGAAGGGGAGGTCGACATAGAGGTACAGATAGGTCCGGAAATCTCCACTATCACATTCTAAATCCTGGATATATCAGCCTCTTTCAACATGTTGCTCGGACAACCTTGGCTGCACAAGGTGGGGGCTGTGCCATCAACCCTGCATCAACGAGTGAAATACATCTGTGGAAATCAAGTGATCTCTATCCACGCAGAGAAGGAGCTCATCATTCCTTCCAATGCTGCTACCACTGAACTAGACATCCCAGTCATCGATATCCAGCACTCTGAAGAAGACGTCCCGTTTCATAGTTTCGAATTCGAGACTATGAACTCTATCGCCAATCCGGAACCGATAAGGGTGGACCGTGTCTTTTCACCAGCAGAACGTCTGAGCCTCAAATACCGAATGAAGAATCATTTCAAGTCCAGAAAGATACCGCTGGTATATAACCAACGCAAATGGGGACTCGGATACAGGACAATCTTCATGGACAAAAGAAGGAAGAAATTTCGGTACTCACCCATCTAATTCATCAAGCCAGGAGAACCTTACAAAGATCCAGGAGGGAATCAACCGACTGTACTACACAAAGGCCTTCCGATGAGCCTAGCTTGGGCCATGTGGCCCCCCATTCGATGGGATTAGATTCTCAACCGTCTAAGCCTCCAAAAGAAGAAGGAAAGGATGAAGATGAAGAAGAAAGTCAAATACAACAGCTTCAGGACCAGGGTACTCTGATACCTGCTCCCAACCAGGGGCACAACCTGTGCACTTCAACTTCAATCAACCAGGAGCACAACTTGCCCATCTCAACATCAATTAGCAAGGGGCACGACTCGCCCATCTCTGCAGAATCAACATCATCAATCATCAGCCAGGGGTAGAAGCAGCCCATTCATTGGACTAAGAAAGGGAAATGGCCAGCCCTAGATTGGTCCGATGTCCAGATTCCGAACTTGTATCTCGCTGTGGAACCAGACGAACTGCAATGCGAGGTAAGTGATCCGGGAGGGACTGAGTATGACTCAGATCTCAAACCCAACCAGCGAGAAATCATGGTCATTGGGCCAGACTGTGATTCTTCGCCCGAATCATCAACCCCCACCTCTTTAGGGGAGGAAGTGTGAGGTCCTGAATGGTCATCTGTTCCCCTAACTTCTGAATCAGCCAGAGAGTCATTTAAGGGCTCTGGCTTCCAAAAAAAAACCACCTGTTTAAGCAGCGATCGGAACTTTGGAACAAGCTGGGATCAATCATGGTCTGCAATGCCCGCTTGTTCAAAGTCCTATGAATTTTAAAAATCCAAAAAAATTAAAAACTTTCAAAAGCCAAAAACATCTAGCATCTCAATTTCAAAAAATTCTCAAAAACCAAAAAACATTTCTTTTCCTGCATTCAATAGTGTGCTAAAGAGTCGCATGAGTTTGAAGTCGAATCATATGACTTTGATATCGAATTAGACTTCGAGCTCATGGGTCTGAACGAAGCTCGGGATGAGGAAGATGATGATCCGGCTCCCGAACTAGAGGATCTCCTCAAAAAGTTTGAATCTAAAGCCAATGTTGTAACTGATGATTTTGAGATAGTAAACTTGGAGACACCTGAGATCCCTAGGGAAGTACGCATTGGGAAATTGTTGCCACCAGAGATGAAGCAGAGAATGATAGAGTTCCTAGCTCCAAGATTGTCCAACTTCGCATTCTCATATGAAGACATGCCGGGGCTTGATGAAGAGCTCATTGTACACCATTTGCCAACAAAGGCGGATATGAAACCAGTGAAATAGAAACTTCGAAGAATGAAGCCAGAATGGGCTCTGAAAGTCCGAGATGAAGTCATCAAGCAGTACAATGCGGGATTCTTGGTAGTCTCCAACTACCCTGAATGGCTCGCCAACATCGTACCAGTACCAAAGAAGGATGACAAGGTTCGAATGTGCATCGACTTCCGAGATCTCAACAAAGCCAGTCCTAAAGATGACTTCCCTTTGCCACATATCGACACTCTGGTCGACAACACTGCTAGGTACAAGGTCTTCTCAATCATGGATGGGTTCTCAAGTTACAATCAGATCAAGATGGCTGTCGAAGATCGCGAGAAGACATCGTTTATCACTCCCTGGGGAACTTTCTGTTACAGGGTAATGCCGTTCGGTCTGAAGAACGCAGGAGCAACATATCAGCGAGCAATGACAACACTATTCCACGACATGATGAAGAAAGAGCTTGAAGTATATGTGGACGATATGATCGTCAAATCTCCCACGATCGAAGGACACTTTGAAGATCTGAAGAAATTATTCAACAGATTATAAAAGTACAAGCTCCATCTCAACCCTCAGAAATGTGTCTTCGGTGCAATGGGAGGTAAACTCCTTGCCTTTATGGTGAGTGAAGATGGCATCAGGGTCGACGAGACTAAAACCAGAGCAATCATCAAGATGCCCCCTCCTAGAACAGAGAAAGAAATCCGTGACTTTCTCGGTAGAATTCAATACATCAATCGCTTCATCACACAGCTCACACCTATCTGTGAGCCCATATTCAAGCTCCTTCGGAAGAACATTCCAAAAGAATGGAATGATGATTGCCAAGTTGCCTTCGATCGTATCAAGAAATATCTCATGAATCCTCCAGTGCTAGTGCCACCCACTCCTGGACATCCACTATTGGGAAGAAGGAACAAGCAATATATTATTTAAGCTGAAAGTTCACCGACTACGAGACCAGGTATTCTCCAATTGAGAAGACTTGCCTCGCCCTAGTTTGGGCAACTCAGCGACTCCGTCAATACATGATTGCATTCCCTATTCTCCTCCTCGCTCACATGGATCCGCTCAAATACCTATTCGAGAAGCCGGCACTCACTGGAAGGATAGCTAAATGGCAGCTACTCCTGTCTGAATTCGATATCACCTATGTCACTCAGAAGGCAATCAAGGAGTAGGCCCTTACCGATCATCTTGCCACTTACTCTCTCCTGGATTATCAACCGCTCAAGACATTCTTCTCTGATGAAGATCTCTTGCTTATTGAAGGGGAAGAAAAGAAGAAGAAAGATGAGTGGATGTTATTCTTCGACGGCAAAGCAAATTCTAAAGGGAGTGGTATTGGAGCGATCCTCTACTCTCCAGACGATGTCCCTATTCCTATCTCAAGGTGCATAGCATTCGAGTGCACCAACAACATGGCAGAATATGAAGCATGCATCGCTGGCTTAAGGGAAGCCATAATCTTGGGCGTCAAGAAGCTAAGAGTATTTGGAGACTCACAGCTTATCATCAATCAGACCAATGGCGAATGGAAAACCAAGGACGAGAAGTTGATACCATATCATGTGTATCTTGAAAATCTGATCGAAGAATTCAAAGAAATCACCTTCTCATACATGCCCAGAGCCAAGAATCAGTTTACAGATGCTCTCGCCACACTCGCGTCAATGCTCGAAATCCCGAAAGGAGCTTCAGAATGGGAGCTCACAGTCGAAATTCAAGATGAACCTGCTTTCTGCCTGCAAATAGAAGAAGCCGAAGCTGTCCCTTACAAACCCTAGTATGCCGACATCAAGCAATATCTCAAAACCCAGGAGTATCCGGAGTCAGCAACAGCAACAGATCGCCGAACCATCCAACGTTTGGCCTGCCAGTTCACCATCAGTGGCGAAGTTCTTTACAAGCGATCCTATAATCACATCCTCCTTCGATGCGTCAATGAAACAGAAGCTGCAAAGATCATGAAAGAAATACACGAAGGAATCTGTGGCCCACACATGAGCGGGCACATGATGGCAAAGAAAATTCTACGACTCGGCTACTATTGGCTCACCATGGAGACAGACTGCTGCCAGCACGTCAAAAAATGCTTCAAGTGTCAGGAGCATGCGAATCAAATCCATGCCCCCTCATCAGAATTATACAACCTGACCACCCCCGTGGCCCTTCTCCATGTGGGGACTCGACATCATCGGCAAGATTAGTCCCAAAGCATCAAACGGTCATGAGTACATACTTGTGGCAGTCGACTATTCACTAAGTGGGTAGAAGCAACCTCCTACACCACGATTGCAGCATCCCAGTTGATCAAATTCATGAAGAACTACATCATATGCCGGTATGGAATCCCCAATGCTATCATCACAGATAAAGGACCCCATTCGATAACAAGAAGATAGATGACTTCCTCAGAAAATTCAAGATTCAACGTCATCGATCAAGCCCCTACCGTCCTTAGATGAATGGTGGGGTAGAAACTGCAAACAAGACAATCATCAGGATACTCGAGAAGATGGTCGTGACCTATCGAGATTAGTCAGATATGCTCCCATATGCACTTTGGGCTTATCGAACGTCTGTACGATCTGCTACGAGCGTTACTCCTTTCGAGCTTACTTATGGAATGGAAGAAGTTCTGCCAGTCGAGGTGGAAATACCATCGCTACGGGTGTTACTAGAAAGTGGAGTTGAAGAAGGAGAATGGCAACGGGCTAGATTCGATCAGTTGCAGCTAGCAGATGAAAAGCGCATGCGTGCGCTAAGTCATTCTCAGTGTTATCAGAAAATGATCGCTCGGGCTTACAACAAGAGAGTATGAAAAAGAAGTTTCAAAGTAGGCGACATGGTCATGAAGAAGATTCTACTGTCGCACCTTCCGGATCCAAGAGGAAAGTTCAAACTCTCGTGGGACGGACCGCTGATCATCAGAGAAGTACTTCCTAGAGGCGCCCTCAGACTCACCAGCATGAGAGGGGTGGATCTTCCTGAGCCAATCAACGCCGACAAGGTGAAGATCTTTCACGGGTAAGTTATTCTAACTTTATCAAGAGTTACTATAATAGAGCTGAAGTCAAGAGGTCGAAGCTAAAACCTCTGAGAAATCGTTATGTCCACCAACAAGTGTTTCAAATAAAGAAGAAAGAAAGAAGAAAAAGCACAAAAAAGAGAAAAAAAGAATACAAAAAAAGGAGAAAAAAAGAATAAAAAAAAAGAAAAGAGAAAGAAAATGGGAAGCCAAAACAAGGCACCCGAGAAGAATCAACCCAAGAAGAAACACAGTCATCCATCCACCCATCTCAGAAAGGTCGGTAGCTAAGACCGACAGCTTTATCATCGTAACTTAGGATAAAGGCTGAAAGACTGTCATCGGCTGGCAACAACGGATTCCCGACCTCTAGCCACCGCAATTATCCAAAGATCCAGAAAAAAGAAAAAAGAAAATGTGTGCCTAAACAAAGAGGGCGGAGTGAAAACCCGAAAGGGCGCTCCGAGTAAAAACGGTGGGCATACAGCGGACTTGGTGAAAACTCGAAAGGGCGCTGAGGGTAAAAACAACATTGCTACCAAGGGGCAGGCAAGATCAAACACCCGAGACGTGGTGAAAACCCGAAAGGGCGCCACGGGCAAAAATGACAGGAAAAGGCCGGCTGTAGTGAAAACTCGAAAGAGCGTTGCAGGCAAAAATGGCTCGAATAGAAAAAGAAAATTTAAAAGTGCAGGTACCAAGAAGTTAGACGATCCAGATCGGTTTAAGAGGTTATAGTTCAAGAACAAGAAGAAGTACAGCCGGGAACAAAGAGCTCTACAAATTCTGACAATCTCAGGAAGCAACAGTTTCCGTTGCCTACACCTCTAGGGAACCAAAGGAGCACACAAGTTAAATCTCGAGACATCGGTCAAAGCATTGGCTGAGCCCCAGTTCTGATTCCTATATCCCGACACAAAATCCAGACACACACTCACAAGACAACTCATGGCACAATAGTTTCTCAAAAAAGAAAAAAGAAAAAAGGTTTTCTTCTTTTTCATTAAAAGCATCATATTTCTTTTACATATATCATGTCATCTTTTTCAAAAAAATACAAAAAATGCATCATCATCAATCATATACTATGGAAAAAGGAATATACAGGTGGCCAACACCATCAATCTCTACCCTCCTCCTCGGCCATATCAGGTAAGTCCTCTGACTCATAATGAAATAGTCTCGCTCTCAACCTGCTCACCTCCATACGCAGGTAATGTACCTCATCGCGCTCAAGGCTGCGGATCGCTGTCTCCTCATCAGATAACCTCTGATCGGCAGCCAATCTCCTTGACATCATCTCACAATGATACCAAAGTGCGAAAATCTCAGACAGCAAATGGCCATGAGTGGCCAAAAGGAAACCAGGATCGATGAATGGGCGCTCCTTAAAGGGTTCATATGAACCAGATGAAGAGCCGGCATCTCCAAGGATATCCTGCTCATCCTCATCAGCAGTCTGGTGCCAGCAAGGGATACGTCGATACAGAGACTGCTCAGCAACCCAGTACTGATATGGGGCGGTAGCCATCGGAAAAGCCCGTAGCTCAAAACCAAGCAAATCGGCAGTCAAGTAACTCGCCTAGGATCCATCGACCCGAGTCCTAAAGTTAGAGGTTCTAGATGGAAGTGCTCGACGCCCAATACCCGTGAAAGCAAAAAGAGGAACATCCTGCTCGTACCCAAACTACCGCAGGAACCGGATAGGATGATAAGAAAAGTAAGATCGAAAGCCTACCAACATCAGAGGAAGGCGGTGCGCATCGTAAAACACTGGAGGAAGTGAAAGCCAAGATGACTCCCAACGAACATTCCAGTCACGAAGTTCAGCGAACATCTTGCGATACAAGGGCTCACTCATCCTAGCCGTATGAGGAAGAAATTCTATGATGTGTCGTATAAGGTCTGGGCGACGGGTGCTAGGAAATGGTACAGGAACAGTCAGCGAAAGACGCTCCCATAGCCAAACCTGATCACAAGAAGGAAGAGAAGTTCAGCTAGAGCAAAGCAATTCCTAAAAAAGCAAGAAGGGAAAGGTGCAGAAAAGATACCTGAAGAAATGCACGGCAGCCGCAAAGGACACGAGTGCGGCCCAGGGCACAGTCAGTCAGTCCGTTAAACAGCTCGGCTAGGACGAGAGAAATGATCCCTTGCCGTTGGATAGCTCGGCTCATCACCTCAAAAAGCAAAGGAGTCTGGGACCTGCGCCATCCCGAGAATAATACCTCAGCTATCAAATAGAACATCAGTGTGTTCCGAGAAAGAATAGATCCAGCCACACTCCGAGGACCCGAAAAAAGATCATACAGCAAGTCCAAAGAGAACACTACAACATCCTGGCCGACAGCTGCAGGCTGAACCAGATAAGGGATTCCAAACCAGTTCTGCGGTGTAGCAGTCTTCGGCAATGTCTTCGGCGAAAAATACTAGGTATAATCCCAAGGAAGGCCGGTCAAGCGCGCAAGCTCCTCCAAAGAGGGTCCCATCTCCATGTCGTTGAACGCGAACAAGTTCAATGAGGGGACCCAGTCAATCAGTGCAGCTCCGAGCATCCTCCAATCAATGTCAACTCTAGCGATATGGATCAGGTCGCCAAAACCATACGACTCTAAGTCTTGAATCTCATAAGCTGACAAACTGTCAAGCCAAGCAAGCAGTCTTGGCGAGCAAAAAGGACGAGGAAACAGCTGACAAGTCCTTACGGGTACCTCCTCCAGAACAAAAGGCGCAGAAATCAATGACAGCTCATCAAGGATCGGAAGATCAACGGGTGAAGGAGAAGGAAAAGCTGGAACCTTTGCAGACTCAACAGCCCCTGACCTGCCCCCAGTAATGGCTATGTCTGATATAGTCGCATCACTGTCTGAAACTGTTACGACCTCATCCGCATGAGAAGACTCGCCCACCTCATGAACAGAGTGCGCAAAGGACCGACGATCAGGAGAAGGACGATACTCTCCATTGAAAGGGCTATCAGCAAAGATCACACCACACATCGTGGCATCCTAGCCAATCTGACCATCAAAAAATGCATCTGAACCATCCAGAAGGGTCCCGGCAACCCCGATCGAAGAATCAACGATCAGATCTGGACCTGCGGCCCTCTCCAACATAAAGTCATGAATCCAATCATCATCCTGACCAATCAAAGGGATCATCGAGGCATCCACACCATCCATCATTAGGGGAACATCATTAATGATCACATCAAGTCCACCCAAACAAGTATGCCGCACATCTCGGTCGTCATCAAGAGTATCCAAACCATCAAAGGTATCATCTGAACCATCCATACCATCCAGACATGAGATCAGCCCATCTATGTCCATCATACTCCCATCACCTCCATTAATCACATCACCCAGGTGGCCCACACTCAAGGGATGCATAGCCTCACCTATGTCCCATCTTCCCATCTCATCCATACCATCCATTTCTCTCATAATGAAGGCCCCATTCAAATCAAAAATTTCAGCATGGCTGCCATTAATGGGGCCATTCAAAGCTCCACCAACCACCATCCCTAGCTCCTCATCAATGCCCCCATTTAATGCTCCATCTCTACCATCTATTAAAGAAATCTCTCCACCATTAAAGCCTTCAACACTTTCTGAAGTGTGGGACCCACCATACATAGCCCCCACAGCCCCTAAATCTCTACCATCCGTTTCTTGAGAAAAGACAAACTAAGAAAAAGACAAAAGGAGAAGGGAAGATGAGACAAAGAGAATATTCATGGCTGCAATCGAACCTGGACGTGCAGGGAATATGGGACAAGGACAGTGGACTGTGAAGAATGTCCGAGCACGAGCCAGCCCAGGCCGCACAAGAGGCGAGTCCTAGGCGGCCCGCTGTGGGCCGCCCGTACGGACGCGTTCCCTCTCTCTCCGCGGGATTGGCTCCATGGTCGTTGGTAGGTGAGGCTGACTGTCCACATCAACGGATGGCACCTGAGGGCCGCCCAAGGCCCCAATCCACTCCAGATTTCGTTTGAGGTTGATCAGAATCATTTGGAAGGTACCCCACCTACCCAATCAGGAAGTCATGCGGCCAACATGGGCCTGATCAAGTCAATGAGAAGGAAAATTGACCAAGAGGAGCCCACAAGCAATCTGAGCCATTCAAAGACTAGATCATCATGATCTAAACCATGGAAAAGCTTACATGAGCCATCAAATAGCAAGATCAAAGGCTTGATCATCTAGAAAGAAGGCCAGAACCCAAGATCTGATCATCAAGTGGGCCCACAGGCCAAATCAAGCAATCTGAGCCGTTCAAGTCATCATCCATGCAGTTAAAAAGTCTCGTCTTCCACAAATCATTCAGAACGTGTAGGCATCATCAAGTAATTTGAGACAAGTCAGAGGTTGTATATTCATTCAGAAGATTTTGATACAGAAGAGGGTAAAAGCAAAAAGAAGGTCATACATCAAGTAAGCTGAATACAAAAGCAGGCTACAGGTCATCAACATAGTCGTCGTCATCCCTCCTCTCGTCCCGCTCTCGACGATGAAGATCCATCAAAGGAGTTGTCACTGAGCCTCCAGCGTATCTACGACGGCCACCAGGAACATAGAGCGGAGGAAGCAGAGGCCCCTGGCCGTACAACAAGTACCACTCGTCATAGTCGCGATCCGGGATCGTGAAACGAAACCCGGGCTGGCCCACAAGAGCATCAGCTATCTCATAAGCTGGGATCTGAGCAGCTGGAGGAGGTGCAGAATAAGGGACTCAAGTCACCCCGGTAATCTGTCGAAGCAGCCTCTCACCCAAATACCACTGAAATGATTCAGCGTCAGAAAGCATGATCTGGAGGCATGAAGAATCATATGCCTCCACACGCTGAGGGGTGTAGTAGAGAGGAAAGTTGGCATACAGCATCCGAGCAAGCTACAGCAAATGAGGTCATCACGATCAGTTACAGTGCAGCATAAGGGATAAGGAAAGCAAGATACTTACATCTTCAACGGTCAATCCGTCTATGTCAGCACGCCAATTGTCCCCAGAGACTCGAGAGTTCCGTTGACGATTTTATTGATGCCAGTACATGTGGCGATACAAAGGCGGCTCAATGTCATCTCGTATCCTCGGCGCGAGGTGGGCAAAATGGTCATAAAAACAAGTCTGGGCAAGGGCACACCTAACGATCAGAGAAAGAAAGAAGACAAATGTCTCCATGGAAGGTTAAAGAAGAGTACCTCTACGACAGGCCAGAAACCTGTGAAGGACCGGCTATTCCGAGATGTCTTATCTAAACCCTGGAAAACATGAGTCAAGATAGCCCCGTTCTAATTGTAGGGATGATGAAGATCCTCAACCAAATGAAGAAATTTAGGATCGATCCTCTCGTTCGCGTGACAGAAAAGGAAGGACTTGAAGGCGTAAACAATCATGGCCCATGCTTTATGGAGGGCCTCTAGCTCGGTAGTAGGGGTGACGGTAGCAAAGGTGTTGTAGAACCATCGCATTTTTACTTGATGGCCCTGGAATTCATCTTCAGGTGGGACGTCACCGACAAGCCGTAGCCAGTCAGTAGAAGTGATGGGAGCAAGAGAGCCAACCTGGGGAACAACTGCCCCATGAAATGGAAAGCCGATTTGCATATATATATATATATATATATATATATATATATATATATATATATATATATATATATATATATCCAGGGGAGTTATTCCCTACTCGCCACAAGGGAGTTGAAAGGTGTGGGTCTCATCCCGCCACCTCTCGCAAAGAGCGGCAAGTAACATGCGATTGGCACTGTTGTTATGGAAGCGCAAGGTAAGGAGGCCAGCAAAAGGAGTATCAGCCAGAACTCGTTCAATCAAAGGCTATGGGTGTTTCACCTAGTTATCCCAATGATCTCTGGTACCTCAACCCTTGATGGAGGGAAGAGGTTGGTGCTCCTAAGCCAAGGAACACATATGGGCCCCTCGGCGGATAATGAAGGCTGGATCATCCTCATCAATCACCCGACGTCCTCTTGTACCGTCCGCCATTGAATCCTACAAGCTTGGCAAGGTAAGTCCCTATCCTTTACCCGGTAAAATCCAAATTATCATCGAGGAAACCCATGGGATTGAACTCGCATTCAGATGAAAAATCCAAAGTCCGACTCCATGTGTTACCTAGTATATGTGTTGGGCCCATTGAAGAAAGCAAGGCCCACCTCAAAGAAGGTTTCATGTCATGTCTTAGGTAAGGAAAGTCCATCATCCAAGGACACACTTTGGACAACAAATGCACTCAAGTGCCATGAGATCAACAAGGGATAAGAATCCTACTTCACATGAGAAGTCCCTCTTCAAAGTCCATATGTGGCCAAGGATTGATCCACTTTTTATACCAAGGCCATGATTCTCATTTAAGATGTTTCCATCTTTTTACACATGTACATGGACAAGTGGGGAATAGGAAGGAAATGGGGCCCCAAGAGCAACCTAAATGCCTCACCTCAATGGATTGAAGGGAGCACATAGCCCACTTGAAGAACATGAGGACCCATTCATGGGTTAACCATGGGCACCCCTATGTGCATCATCTTGATGAAAGTTTTGACTATGAGAGTACAACATGGCGATCTACCCACAAACATATGAATCAAAGAAGCTAATGGTAAAAATTTGATGCACATAGCCCACATGAAGAATCAAAGTTGGAAATTCCCATGTAAGGACAAGTTTGGGCAACTTATGTGCACCAATTTCTTTACAAAAAAGGGGGACCATTTGAGCACAAGAGGGCATGGCTTGATGAGTCACCCAACCATCATGAAAATGGCTAAGAATGATATACATAGCCCACTTGAAGATCAAAATCCAAAATGCCCCAAAGCATGAGACAAAATTGGGCAACTTATGGGTATCATTCTTTCTCACAAAAAAAAAATCACTCATCTTTGAGAATGATGGTGGATGACCCACCAAACACCCCAAGAGAAGTTCAAGGAGCTATGGTTGCATGGATAGCTCACTTGAAGAGGAATCATCCATTTGAGATTGATAACATTAAAGGAAACTCTTAGAAACCACTTTCCTACCACAAGAAAAAACCAGTTGAACTCAGTGAGATTGTTGAAACAACTCACTCATGGGACTTGTAGATGATCAAGTAACTCAAGTCCTCCATCCATCAAAAGAAAAAGCATGAAAGGAAAAAATCCTACATGAACAAAGTGTAGTGGTGCACACATGGTCCAAAGAAATCCAAATTTCAATGAGGTGCCAAAAGCCCATCCATATGGAAAAATTCTAAGGAACCCACCACACTTTGTGAACAAGGATGTACATCATAATTAAGAAATGGTGGAAGATTTGGGCTACTTGACCATAAGGGCCCAATTAAGAAATCTAGCCCACTTGAAGATCCAAGTGAAGAATGGGCTAGTCACCTTTGTCCATACACATGTGAAGAAAGATGGGGCCACCAAAAGCAAGCCTCATGAGCCTAAAACTTGAGGTGGGCCCTACCATTCCCGTGGGCCCAAACCTTGAAAAGAAAATGGAAAAGAAAAGAAAAAGTTCTAAGGAAAAATGACAAGGATAAGAAAGCATGAGGGAGCCCAAAATGAAGTGTCGGGCCCATCAAGTACACTAAGGGCCATGACTTTACTTTGAGCCCATTTGATACACATGAAAAGAGGCCCAACTCCCATGAAGAAAGATAGGAGATTTTGCCATGCACACTTGATGGACATGGCAAAATTACCCTTTACATACACATGAAGGGAGTGTGAAAGAAGAAAAGAAAGAATGAAATGGAAGCCTACAATGTCCTTCTCCATGCACCACCTTTAAAAGAGATTGGAGATCTAGAAAAAGGCCAAAAATACTTGGGCCCACCTTCACTCCTTTTGGAATAGCTACATGGAGAAAAGAAAAGAATCATGAGAAGAGACAATGAAGAAGGAAAAGGACAAGAGAGAAAAGGGAGTGGTCCATACCTTTACCACTCACCAAAAGGGACCACCTTGCTGTCCCAAAGCTTCACTAAGGCCCACCACTTGAAAAGAGCAAAGAACCACCAAAAGAGAGAGAAAAACTTGAAGAAAGAGAGAGTATGAGAGAGAGAAAAGAGAGATTGCATGTTGGAGGGGCCAAGGGTGCCCCATGTTATATAGAAAAGGGGAGTGCACCCCTTTACCCGACCCACTGGAAAGACCAGTGGGCAAAGACGGTCCGGGCAGCACCCAGGGGGCCGTCCTCCCTCCCACCTAGTTGAAACGACTCCTCACCCTCTCTCCTTGGGAAGAACTCCTCCTTGGGAAGGGTGGTTGTAAGTGAATCTTGTATCTCCTTGTAAGAATGAAGTGATGGAAGAAAAGGATAAGAAAAAGTAAGGAATCTCACCAAAATCTCATCTTGTGAGAAATTGGTGAGAAATTGGCGAGAAATTGGCTTGATGATGTGGAAAAAGTTCCATGGAATTTTCAAGAAAAAGAAAAAAAATTGACTTGGTCAAACAGTGATCTCAACCATCCAAAGTCATGACCTGATGATCTGAACCATTCTAAGAAGAATCCCCGGAATCTCCAACCTTGATTGCTGCTTGCTTGTACATTTTTGTGGTCTGAAGACCTTAAACTACGTCGGGATCAAGATCCCAAGGGATTTTTAATAAAAATGGGCATCGATCTCAACCATCAAAATCAGAATCGATGACTCAGAACACTTTTCAAAAACACAAAAATAGATCACCAGTCTCGCTCCACAGTTTTGTGGTCCGAAGACCTTAAACTATGTCAGGATCGACATCCCGAGAGATTTTCAATAAAAACCGGTGTCGGTCTTATTTGCTCACATCAAGATCAGACGACTCCGAACATTTTTCAAAAATAAAAAATGTGTTTGCCCTGTTTTGTACAGTTTTGTGGTCCGAAGACCTTAAACTACGCCGGGATCGACATCCCGAGAGATTTTTAATAAAAATTAAAAATGTGTTTGCCCTGTTTTGTACAGTTTTGTGGTCTGAAGACCTTAAACTACGCCGGGATTGACATCCCGAGAGATTTTTAATAAAAACCGGTGTCAGTCTTATTTGCTCACATCAAGATCAGATGACTCTGGACATTTTTCAAAAAAATAAATGTGTTTGCCCTGTTTTGTACAGTTTTGTGGTCCGAAGACCTTAAACTACATCGGGATCGACATCCCGAGAGATTTTCAATAAAAACCGATGTCGGTCTTATTTGCTCACATCAAGATCAAACGACTCCGGACATTTTCCAAAACAAAAAATGTGTTTGCCCTGTTTTGTACAGTTTTGTGGTCCGAAGACCTTAAACTACGTCGGGATCAAGATCACGAGGAACTTTCAATAAAAACTAGCATCAGTTTGGATCGAATCAAGATCCGATGACCCCGGACATTTTCTGAATATATATATATATATATATATATATATATATATATATATATATATATATATATATATATATCGCATGTACATATTCTCGGTCCGAAGACCTTAAACTACATCGGGATTAAAATCCCGAGAGATTTCCAAAGAAAACCAGTGTTAATCTTGATCGCCCAAATTGAGATTTAACAGCCTGAAAAATTTTGAAAAATCACAAAAAGAATGTATTTTCAACATGTACATATTTTTTGTCCGAAGACCTTAAACTACACTGGGATTAATTTCTCAGGGGACCATTTCCTGCTTTCAACTAAAAACCAGCATCGACCTCAACCGCTTGGATCAAGGTTCGATAACCCGGATCATTTTCAAAATACCAAAAAGATTTCAACCTTTCCATAAAAACCACCATCAACGTCGATTACCCGAGTTGAAGTCTGGAACTTTTTCAAAACACAAAAAAAGGAAGTTCACCATTAATTTTAACTGCACAAATTCATCCCTAGCGGTCCGAAGACCTAAAACTACACTGGGATTAACTTCTCATGGGCTTTCTTTCCCAACCTGTTCCGGACATGGCTGACAGTTGATTGTACGGGTGTCCGGAATCTTTTAAACAGGTAAAACCTGAGGTGGGCAGAACCCCGCAATCCTGTTCGTGTTGAACGCACCATGATAGACAACCTTGATTTGAAAGTCGCTGTTGAATCTGATGGATGTTCCCTGTTCCTAAAACTCATGAAGGGGATTAAGGTTGTTGGGAGGTGGAGCGCACCCTCACGGAATTGTGAGCAACGTAAGGCCCCAAACTGGATTGATAAAGGGAAATGTGAGGATGTGGCTCATTCTGTGGCCGAAGGAGTCCGTCGAACGATACGTGGTCTATGTGCATTGCACATGAGGAACAGGCAACTTTGTGGGTGTGTTGACTAAAAACCCTCAAAATCCCCTCATCCGAAGATGTAAAACTATGGCACTTAACTGTGTGAGACTTGTCTTGCTCGCTGACTTAAAATGGATCGGGTGCCTTACCAGCAGTAGAAGCTGGAAATGGATGAAAATTCCATACCTTTTCCCTGCATTCTAGAAAAATCCAACAAAATACCAAAACATTGCAAAATATTTTCAAAAATCACAAAATATTTCCCTTGCTTTCAAACCAAATATTTTCAAAACCATAAAAAATATTTACTTTGTTTTCAATAACCGATCTCTATCCTGACCACTCAGGTAAATATTCGGACCAAATATTTGCAAAAATCACAAAATTGTCACTATCCCCAGCACTGCACTTCAGGAGTCCCGAACTCCGCTTATTCATTTCGCAGTTTGGGATGATGGATCCGATCGCCCGCAAATTGGAATCTTGACCAAAACTGGCGACCAAGCACCGTCTCAATCGCATTTATGCCCAGAAGAACATTTTGAAGTCGGATAACATCCTCGTACATTCTCATTAGCAAAGAAACAGCATCTTGGGACGATGGACCTGATCGACCACGGGTTTGGGATCTTGACCAACCCGCTAACCAAACATCCACATAAAGAAGAAAGAAATCCCCAGGGGAGTACAACCCTGCAAGCAATAAGCTCAAAATTCTCTACATCTCCAGCAAAAGAAAAAATCATCAAACTGAAAGAGAATGAGCCAAGCCATGCATCCATTATCAAATATGTATCTCCATGCATCAGCATCCATCGCATCAATCATCATCTTTACCTGCTTTCAAAATAAAAGTCGGTTAGCCAAAGACCCCACACGCATCCCTAGTGGAGGCACGTGCAGACCAGATTTAAATTTCAAAAGATAAAAAAATATTCCTATTTGTAAATAAAAATCCCACGGAGTATCACTCCCCAGAGTGGGTATCTTTTCAAAAAATCCAAAAATATTTTCCCAGTAGAGCGTTCTGCCTCCAAAACACCAGGAGATCTTCCATATCTCTGGGTAGGAGCCGACGCAAAAATCAAATAAGACCCGATGTCTCGCGGTTTCCCCAGAGACCATCGGATCCAATGCACTCGAAGTACGGTCGAACTGAACCCCAGTGTCAGTGCGGTCGTACCACATGCCAAGATACGAAAAGATGAATGCCAAAAAGCTCGGTCAAAGAAACCATTTGAACAGGTGGAAACGATGAATTGTAACCCAAGTATCAAAATCAGCAGATTGGGTGGAAAGAGTTCACCCGCACATACCTAGGCGTGGATGCCTGAAGTACCTTGACTGATTCCAAGTCGGCGTAGTAGAATCCCGTAAGACTACATGACGCAGGGCATCTAACCACTTTGACAGTCAAGCGAAACAAGTACTCCTGGAGTGATACGGGAAAACATCGAACATATAATCAATCACAGGGTCAGTAACCTCGTAAGACTACGACGCAGAGGCTCCGCTGTGCCTTTCCGATGTTAGTACCGATCGGGAATGGAAGGGTTGCGATTAGGTACCCAGGTTGTAGCAAACTACAGGGACAATCGCAATGTTTTCTCCAAACTTTCGCTGTATGTGCGAGTGATCGATTTCCAGGCGATCAACTGGCACAGATGCAAAGGCAAACTAAGATTTTAGACCATGATCTATGAATGACCGGGTTAGAAGTGGGGTATCCACTCGCTTTGGCATTCGGTTGCACGCAACCTCTGCCAAAGAGGGGCATCTATAGACACCCCACCTTCAGTTACACTGTTGGTAGAGATAGCTGGATGAATGGAGGAACATACCCCCAAATCCCATGTCCAAACTCAGCCAAACTCACCCTTGTAAGCCCCAATCCATAGCCCAACTCACCCCTAAACATCAGCCTGAAAAACCCCCATAAGAAAAATCAGTCAAAAAATCCTAAAAAAGTTAAACTCACTGAGTCAACCCGCTGAGTCAAATCACCGAGTCAACCCGTTGAGTCAAACCGCCGAGTCAACCCACTGAGTCAAATCACCGAGTCAACCCACTAAGTCAAATCACCGAGTCAACCCGCTGAGTCGACCCACCGAGTCAACTCACTGAGTTCCAAGCAGCAGCCCCGAAGCATGTCCGTACTGCTCGCGGGATCCCGAGAGTGTCCGTACGGGCCGCCCCCTGGGTGCCGCCCAAATTTATTTACGGGAACTGCCACTGCCCGCTGCTATAAATACCCCCTACCCCTTCTCATTTCAACAAGCCTTCAAGCCCAGGGAGATCCCGTCCGTTCCGAGTCCTCCTTCACCCTTTTAGCCCACTTTTCCACCAAGGAGAGCCCGAGTGAAAAGAGCCTAGCCCTGGTCCAGCCCAGCCTGACCATTGGTCCAAGTCTCCCAAGCCATCCAAGTCTTGATCCAGCCACTCGAAGCCAACCCTTGCGACACCTCCGTCCATCCAGCTACTCTTTCCCAGCATTATCTCATTCGCATCTAGCATAAGTGCAACATTTACTTTTCTTCCAACCCCCCTGCTTCACTACAAGCACTTTGAGTATTCAAACACACTACATTCATCCCACATAAAGCACCTGTCAGTTCGAGCGTATGCTCTGGGCTTGCCTGTTAGTGGAACCTACCCATCAAAAACTCTTACTGTTCAGACCTGCATTCATGTACATATCACATCAAGCACTTTGATCATTTAAACACACAGCATGCATTCCGCATAAAGCACCTATCAGTTCGAGCGTATGCTCTGGGCTTGCCTGTTAGTGGAACCTGCCCATCAGAAACTCTTATTGTTCAGACCTGCATTCATGCATCATGTCATCTATGAGAATGTACGAGGATTGAAGCAGACTTTCAAGTGTTAGTTCGATTCTGTGAAGTAGAGACCGTACTTCAGTACGGGCAGTGTGTGGGGTGCTTAACCTCTTCCCACCCTGTAACCATGATCCCTTACCTCGAATCTCTGGCCGCAGATCAAAAGGAGTCATTTTAGAGGAAGGAATCTTCGGATCCCCTTCTCTAACGTTTCTACGGGGTCTAGCTGACTGTAGATTCGAAGTAACTGGCTAATGGCGACTCTGGTCTTATATAAACTCATCTAAACACATCCAGCTTAATACGACAACCAAACAAAGCCCTCGAGAACGAGGCAAGCCAGTGGCACAAATGACGATTCGCACGCACGCACCTCTTCTTCTTTTTCCCAAAGGAAAGGGAGAATGTTGTCGGGAGCGCGGAACGGCGAGGGTCCACACGATGCCAACTTATTGGACTGCGCAGGATAAACGAAAATTTCTAAGGGAAGTGAGCAGATTTTTCTGGGATGAACCTTTACTTTTTAAATATTGCCCAGATCAAATTATTAGGAGATGCGTCCTTAATGATGAACATAATTTTGTCATCTCCTTTGTCATGATCTTGACAAGATCCGAAACGATGCCTACGAGAACTTGAGAATTTACAAGAGTAGGATGAAGGCCTTTCATGATAAGTGTTCGCTTCCCCAAGTGTAGGGTTGCGATGTAGTAATAATCTCGGTAAGACCGAGGTCGATCCACAGGGAAGGAAGTAAACAATTCAAACTATCCTAATAACTAGAATCTTAAGAGGTTTGTGAAATCGATTTTTGAACATGAAATAGAAAATCTGATAATGAAAAGATAACTAGAGCATCAAGGATCCACTTATAGCTCTCCTTAGATGCATAATTCGCTGTGGTTTCTCACTTTCTCAACTAGAATCGAAATTAAGTTCTATCTAGTTGGATGATAGAGCAGTTAAAACAATCACTTTGACATATTTATGATCCATGTATATGATTCACTCAATGCAAGCTAGGACGAGCATACTCAATTGCATAGGTCAGTCCCAATTCCAATAGGTTAAGATCACAATCATAACCATCATTAAATCCTGTCACAAGACAAAACTAGATCATGATTTGAACTTGATCCAAATCACATACATAGTCTCACATACTTCAGAATTTTCAGAAAAGTAGACTTTTGGTATGAAGCTCCCACATGAAGATCATAATTTTAGAGCGTATTCCAATTCCTCAGATCATAGAGGTCTAGATTATCTCACAACAATTAAGAACTCAAGCAATTCTTCCAAACATCCATGAGTCATTATAAGATTAAGAAAAATTGCTTAGTACTTGATTTAAACTTCAAACCATTGTTCTTCAATAGAAATCCAACTTGAAACCAATAAAACGAATTAAACAATCTACGAAAACTATAAGGTTCACCTCTTAGCTCTAGCTAAGAGATTAGCTAATGAAAAGCATATTAAAAATAAAACTAGAACTAAGAAAAGGAAGAAAAACTAGCTAGAGGAGGCTAGGAAGCCTCCTATGACTTGAACTCCTTGCTCCCCACGTCCTTGCTTGATTTGGAATAGAAGAGAGCACCTCCTTTTATAGTGCGGTAGTGCAGCAAGAGTACTGCAACATAACAGATTTTGTTTCGCTTCGTACGGCTTAACCAATGGTCGGATTGCCTTCAAATTTGATTTGTAGCTTCCTTGTAATGTGATCTTTCTCATAGATGATTTGGATTTCCAAGATTATCTTCTGAATGGGCCCACCAATCAGATCAGCGACCGTCTCTCAAAATCGCGCAATTCGGGTACCTTCAGAACCAGTCATCTTGCTTTCAACGCTCCGGAGTGTACATATGTCAAATTGATCTCAAATTTTGAACATTGCTAGAAAATGTCCTCCTCTACATGATATATGAATTAGATTGTCCAAAACAATCCCAGAATGTGGTCCGAAAATTAGAACACTTAGGGCTTTTATAAACTCTGCGCAGTTGAATCTTTCTGAATGGTCCATCTTTCTTCAACCGGTACGATCAAACCACACATCCTTTTGAACTGAAACTATATGATTATTCATATATGGATGTGGTCTAGAAGATGGTCAAAGTAGATTCTTCATATCATCAATGATGGGCCACCTGGACCGGCCCAGAGTGGTGCAGGCAGAATCTGGAACTTTCTGGACAGTTCGTATTGTTTTGGCCACCACGATCAATCCGTAGCTCCAATCGACACAAAACCACTTGGCTTATTTCAGCGTCGAGCTCCTCTTCAACATAGATATGTTGGATTTTCAAATAGCATCAAGATGGCTTCAGAAAACTGTTTCGAAAATACAAAAACGGGAACAGCTTGCTGTTTGAAAATCTGAAATCTGAAATTGCATGACCGACCGGTCTAGACCGTCGCACAGGGCTGGACTTGCTCCGGCAGCTTTAAGAGAGGGGAGAACAACTGGCCGACCGGTCAAGACCGGTCGGACCACCCTGTGGGGCTCCTTTTTCTTTCCTTTCTTCTTTCTCTTCTTTCCTTTCTTCTTCCCTCTTTTGTTCTTCCTTTCCTTTGATCTTCAAGGTATGTAAGAAGGGTTTCAAAGCATCCGAATGATGAAGTCTCTCTTTCATTCCTACAACCACAAAACTATGCATTAGATTAGCCTTTAAATCATGAAAACCATGCATAATGAGTGATGAATTGGGGTTAGAATATGCACAATTAAGAGCTCAAGAACAAGCACATCTTCAGAAAATCTTTCCATGAAGGTCAAAAAGTGCTCTTATATAATTCTCGACTTCATCTTTTTCCGAGAAAATTGCGATCTCGATGGACCGGCCCATATATTGTTAAATAAGTTTTTCATCATGGGGCGGTCGAAATAGAGAATGCCGCAAATGGTAACTATTTTAAAGTGAATGGACAATGCCTTAAACCATTTTTTGAGCAATTTGATTCAGAGGACATGTCCATCACTCTGAATGATCTTGTGTATCAGGATGATTGATCTCCTAGTCTGACGGAGGTATAGTGTAGATTAGGTTTAGTTGTTTTTTCTATTTTAGTTCTACTGCTTTAGTGGATTTAGTTGTCGGAGTTGTAGACTCCCATGATCGACTCTCTGTTCGCTTCCCCAAGTGTAGGGCTGCGATGTAGTAATAATCTCGGTAAGACCGAGGTCGATCCACAGGGACTATGTAGGATCTCACAATTTCATCCACAAGTGTCTATTGAAGTCTACTAATCAGATTGTTGTATAAAGTTGATGTGAGTAACAAAAGCTGAATTAAATCGAGAGTAATTAATTATAAGAGGGTACTAGGGTTTCAAGGATCCACTTGTAGCAATCCTTGATGTTCAATCCGCTGTGGTTTCTTATTCTCTCAACTAGAATCGACATTCCTGTCCGTCTAGTCGGATGATAGAACTGTTAAACCAAACAGTCTGTAATATGTAAGTTCTATGCATAAGATTCACTCAATCTAGGCTGAGCTGAGCATGCTCAATTGCATAGGTCGTTCCCCTTTCCTATAGGTCCAGTTCTCAATCATAACCATCCCCAAGTCCTCTCACAAGACAAAGATAGATTAAGATTTAAACTAGATTTAAATCACCAGCACAGTCCTTACATATTCCAGAAAATCAACTAAAATAGAACTTTGGCCTGAAGTCCCTTTATGAAGAGCTTAGTACTAGAGCGCACTCCGATTCCTCGGATCATACAGGTCTATACCGTTGCAAACAAATTAAGAAGATAAGTAATTCATCCAAACATCCATGAGTCATCACAAGACTAAGAAAAATTACTTAAAAACTTGTATAAACTTCAAACCTTAGTTCATAATCATGAATTCCAAACTAAAAACCACTTAACTACGAATTAAAACATCTTGGATTCACTACAAGCTTCACCTCTTAGCCCTAGCTAAGAGGTTTAGCTGCTCATGATCCAAGGAAACATGAAACAACTACAAAAAGCATGAAAATAGCAAAGCAAACCAAAAGGAGTTGTGAAACTCCAATCTCCATTTCCACAGTCTCCAACCTCGCTTGAACCCTTCTAGGATGCCCTAGGAACGATCCCTAGGTGTCCTCTTATAGTCTGGAGGCTCCACAACGTCGGAATAATCGGGAATTTGCGAAACTCTTACGCAGCGCAGAGAATTTCGGGAAGAAATTAGAAAGTTCTAACTCAGTACGCATGGCCGACCGGTCAAGACCGGTCGGCCTCAAGTGAAAACACTCCAGCAAGCATCTCCGACCGGTCATGACCGGTCGGGCCTATTCCTCCTTGGTCCAGCAAGCATGTCCGACTGGTCATGACCGGTCAGACGCCTTCAGCACTTTTCCAGCACCAATGACCGACCGGTCATGACCGGTCGGTCCCCTTCAGTAATGCCCACCATACATGGCCGACCGGTCACTGACCGGTCTGGCTTCCTTGGCCGACCGGTCACGACCGGTCAGCTTCATTTTCTTCTTATTTTCTTCTTTTCTTTCATCTGCTTTCTTCTCTACTTTGGTTCTTTCTTTCTTTTCTTCTTTGGTCCTCAAACATTCTTCATCAGAATGATCCCAAGTGAGCTCTTTATGTCTTCAATTGAGTAGAGTCCACCCTCAATCCTGTAGTCACAAAACATGCATTGAATTAGCTTACAAACCATACAAACCTTGCACAATGAGTGATTAATTGGGGTTAGAATATGCACAATTAAGAGCTCAACACACCCCCCAACCAGCATTTTGCTAGTCCCGAGCAAAACATGCGTGAAGCTAATCTTATTCTTCAAAAACTCAACTCTCTTTCAGAAACCATCCTTCTATACATTCCAAGGTTCATAAGTGTAAGATTCAGAAAGATTAGGCGTCAAAGATTGGAACCGTAAATCCTCAAGGCATAATAGGCATTCATATGAGATTCCCACTGATTGGTTGATAAATAGAGGGACTTGAACAAATTCATCCTAGTGTGGGTAGTGAAAATTCATTCCACGAGTTTCTAGGATTATCTTCTTCATAGATCAACTAGACTATTGAACTCAAGGTACATAGAGCCACAACAAGCCAATGACAGGAATTTGCCTTACCGTCCTTCCGACGACTTTCATACTACGTCCCATTTTCGGCTTTGGTTACGGGTAGACCATCCCCCGGTTGGTAGTAGGTAGCCCTAATCGGAATTTTCCACCGTTTTTCCACATTCCCAATTTCATCCTTCCTTTTCCTTTTTCTTTTTAAATTAGATAGGATTTTTAAAAATCCATATCTTTCATTATTTTCCCATGGACAAGGATGGACAAAGTACCCCGGCCTGATTTCTCAATACCTTAATTCAAAGTCTAGCTAATCCATAAATCACATAATCCCTTCAACTCATGAAAATCGTGTAATGTGAACTAGGTGTGAAAGTGTTCAGATTTTCTATCAATCACAAAAATAGGGGAGTTCACATATAAAACCATTATGCAATGAGAGATTCCAGACATCCAGCCCTATTCACTTCATATCTCTTCCTCTTATGCTCATATCATCTGGAATGCATAGAACCAATGTTTTCCAAAAGAGTTTCAAATTTTTGAAAAAAATTGAAAAATTTCCACATAATTGCTTGAGATGTTGCAAAGTGCTGGATTCATCCAAGCGGTCCTACACCCCCCAACCAAATCTTGCATTGTCCTCAATGTAAAAGATGCGCAATGAGCAAAACATGAGAGCAATTTGAAAATAACAGGGAGTGAGGAATGATATTACCTGAGAGAGTGAACATTGGAAATCTTCCTCCTTCTAACAAACCTATGAAAACGAAAACAAAAGCAGCAAAATCCTAATCCTAACTACTCTATACCTCCATCAGACTAGGAGATCAATCATCCTGATACACAGGATCATTCAGGGGTATGGACATACCTTCTGAAGGAAAATTTTCAAAGAACGGCTTTAATCGCTGCCCATTTGCCTTAAAAATATTGCCGTTCCTTGGATTTAATAGCTCGACAGTCCCATACGGATAGACAGTTTGCACAATGTAGGGACCGGTCCATTGAGATCTCAATTTTCCCGGAAATAGATGTAAGCGAGAATTATACATGAGGACTTTTTGATTGATCGTGAATGTCTTGCGAAGAATATTCTTATCATGGAATATCTTCGTCTTGCCCTTGTAAATTCTCGCATTCTCATAAGCTTCATTCCGGATTTCTGCAAGTTCATTTAATTGAAGTTTGCGTAGCGAGCTTGCCTTGTCAGAATTGAAATTCATTGTCTTAATAGCCCAATACGCCTTATGTTCCAACTCCACAGGCAAGTGACAAGCCTTCCCATAGACAAGTCTATATGGAGACATTCCAATTGGGGTTTTAAAGGCAGTACGGTAAGCCCAAAGCGCATCGGTAAGTCGAAGTGACCAATCCTTGCGATCGGGATTCACCGTTTTCTTTAAAATGTGTTTAATCTCCCTATTGGATATCTCAGCTTGCCCACTAGTTTGTGGGTGATAGGGGGTGCTCACTTTGTGTGTAACGCCATATTTCTTCATTAGGGCTGCAAAAGGGCGATTGCAAAAGTGAGATCCTCCATCACTTATGATGACTCGAGGCGTTCCAAACCGGGAAAGAATATTTTCTTTTAAAAATCGAATGACCGTTTTATGGTCATTATTCCGGCAAGGGATGGCTTCGACCCATTTGGAAACATAATCAACGACAAGCAAGATGTATACATTTCCAAATGAAGATGGGAATGGGCCCATGAAATCGATGCCCCAACAATAAAAAATTTCGATAATTAAGATGGGATTGAGTGGCATCATATTTCTACGGGATATTCCTCATAGTTTCTGACAAGTTTCACATGCTTTGCAAAACTCATGTGTGTCTTTGAACATGGTGGGCCAATAAAACCCACATTGCAGAATTTTCGCTGTGGTCTTTTTGGCCGAAAAGTGACCACCACATGCTTGAGAATGACAGAAGGAGATGATACTTTGTTGCTCATCATCTGGGACACATCTCCTTATGATTTGATCGGGACAATACTTGAACAAGTATGGGTCGTCCCATAGGAATTTCCGTACCTCCGAGAAGAATTTATCTTTATCTTGCTTTTTTCAATATGTAGGAATTGTACCTGTAGCAAGATAATTAGCAATGTCCGCATACCATGGCAATTGGGAAACAGCAAAAAGTTGTTTATCAGGAAACATGTCATTGATTGCAGTCGTTTCAGGGGAATCAGTGAGGACAAGTCGAGAGAGGTGGTCAGCTACTACATTCTCTACTCCTTTCTTATCATGTATTTCTAAGTCGAATTCTTGGAGTAGGAGGATCCATCTTAATAACCGTGGTTTAGCATCCTTCTTAGAAAGCAGATACTTAAGCGCGGCATGGTCAGTGAATATAATGATCTTGGATCCAATCAAGTAGGATCTAAACTTCTCCAAAGCAAAAACTACGACTAAAAGTTCCTTTTCAGTGGTAGTGTAGTTTTCCTGGGCTGAGTTTAGGGTTCTACTTGCATAGTGGATGACACATGGCTTTTTATCTTTTCTTTGGCCTAACACGGCCCCAATAGCATAGTCGCTAGCATCGCACATAATCTCAAAAGGAAGGCTCCAATCAGGTGGTTGCATTATTGGGGCACATGTCAACATACCTTTAAGGGTGTTAAAGGCCTTTTGACATTCTTCATTCCACTCGAATGAATTTTCCTTTTGAAGTAGGTTACATAAAGGGCGAGAGAGTGAACTGAAATCCTTTATGAACCTTCTGTAAAATCCTGCGTGTCCTAAAAAGGACTGTATATCTCGTATGCTTTTGGGTGGTGAGAGGTTAGAGATAAGATCAATTTTCGCCTTGTCCACCTCAATTCCATTTTGTGAAACGATGTGACCAAGTACAATTCCCTTTTGAACCATGAAGTGACACTTTTCCCAATTGAGCACAAGGTTCTTCTCTTCACATCTTTTTAGCACAGATTTCCAAGTGCTCAAGGCACTCATCAAAGCTACAACCGAATACGGAAAAATCATCCATGAAGACTTCGAGAATGGTCCCCACCATGTCAGAAAAGATGCTCATCATACAACGCTGAAATGTGGCAGGGGCATTACATAGTCCAAACGGCATCCGTCGATAGGCGAAAGTGCCGAATGGACATGTGAATGTAGTCTTTTCTTGGTCTTCACGGGCAATTTCTATTTGGTTGTACCCTGAATAACCATCAAGGAAGTAAAAGTGGGAATGACCCGCCAACCGTTCTAAAATCTGATCAACAAACGGTAGGGGAAAGTGGTCTTTTCTCGTGACAGTGTTTAGCTTCCTGTAGTCAATGCACATTCTCCAACCGGTAGTGACTCTAGTTGGTACGAGTTCATTATTGGCATTGGTTACGATGGTTATTCCGGATTTCTTAGGCACCACTTGAGTTGGGCTCACCCATTGGCTATCAGATATTGGGTAAATGATACCTACATCCAGTAGTTTCACCACTTCGGCCTTAACCACATCCTTCATGTTTGGATTTAGTCGTCTTTGTGGTTGCCGGGATGATTTTGCATTTTCCTCAAGGTGTATGTGGTGAGTACAAATCAGAGGGTCTATGCCTTTGAGATCCGCAATTGACCATCCAATGGCACTCTTGTGTTCTAATAGAGTGGCTATTAGCCTACTCTCTTGTTCCTCATCCAAGTGGGAAGAAATCACCACTGGATATGTCTCATCTCGACCTAAATAAACATACTTTAGTTCACTTGGCAATGGTTTTAGGTCGAGTTTTGGTGCCTTGATGTTGGATGGGAGGGCCTTGTTCTCATTTACAGGCAAAGGTTCAATTGGGGCCCTCCATCTTTTATTCTCAAGCAGCAGCATCACATCTAGAATGGCATCCCTCTCTTGTATTGTGTAATCATTTGTCTCATGAGAGTGGGCCATAAATGCCTCCAAAGGGTTGGAAAATAGTGATAAGGGGACTGTATCCTCCACGAATGATTCGATCATGTTTAATTCGTGGACATCATCATCAACTTCCCGCGGTTGTTTGCATAACTCAAATATGTTAAGCTCAAGGGTCATATTTCCAAAGGACATTTGTACAAGTCTGTTTCTACAATTGATAATGGCGTTTGAAGTAGCTAGAAACGGTCGTCCAAGTATGACGGGAATTTGAGTACCGGTGCCTATCACGGGATGTGTATCCAAGACAATGAAATCTACTGGGTAGTAGAATTTATCAACTTGGACTAGAACATCCTCTACCATTCCTCTCGGTATCCGGATGGATCTATCAGCAAGTTGGAGTGTGGTTTTGGTGGGTTTCAATTCACCTAACCCAAGTTGTTCGTAGACCGAGTATGGAATGAGATTCACACTTGCCCCCAAGTCGAGTAGGGCTTGTTTAATCTGGTAGTCTCCTATGATGCATGAGATGGTTGGACTACCTGGATCCTTGTATTTTTGGGGCACCTCTTGTTTAATGATGGCGCTCAAATTCTCAGCCAAAAGCATTTTATTGTGAACGTTATGTTTCCTTTTGATTGTACACAATTCCTTTAAAAATTTAGCATAAGATGGTATTTGTTTTATTGCATCCAACAGCGGGATGTTGATCTTTACCTGCTTGAAAACTTCCAGAATCTCCAGATTTTTATCTAAAGGTTTAGGTGAATCAACCTTTGTGGAAATGGGGCAACCGGCTTGTATTGTCTTTCCGGTTCTTTCTCTTGTGGAATATTGTTTGGGCTATCATCCTCTTTGGAAATTTTCGGATCCTTAGGCTTTGGGGCCTTCACCGGATTAGATTTATCAATTTCTTTCCCACTTCTCAAAGTGGTGATAGCTTGGACATGTTCTGAATGGTGGGAGGATGAGCTTGCATCTTGTATCTCATATTGGGTCCTTGGGTTAGGAAGAGGTTGGGCAGGAAGTGTGCCCTTCTCTCTAACACTAAGGTGAGCTTCAACTCTAGCCAAAGATGTTTTCAATTCATTGATGGCTTGGTTTGAGTTTTGATTGAATTTCAATTGCTCTTGAATGAACCCATCTATTTTTAAAGAATTTGTCTTGTTATACTCATTCTGGACCGATACGAATGCACCCAACATCTCTTCTAGTGATACTTTTGGAGTGTTGTTTGCATTTGCATTGGGCCCATTCTTCCAACTGAAGTTGGGATGGTTCTTCCAATTAGGATTATACGTGTTTGAGTTTGGAGCACCATATTGCTGCTGATAACTGTTTATGGCATTTGTTTGTTCTTGTAGGATGCCTTGGACTGCTGAAATTGTGGGACAATCTGGTGTAGCATGTTGATTTCCAGCACAAATGGGATTGCTACAAGTGGATCCTTGAATGCCTTAGTACTTTATATCACCGATTTTCTATTAAGTTACTATTTTAGTTAAATACTCAATTGAATCTGTTTTTCTTCCAAAAACTGAGTTGCTGGAGTGGTTTGGAAGTTGTTTCTATTTCCCTGTGGATCGACCTCGATCTTACCGAGATTTATTACTACATCGCAGCCTTACACTTGGCAAAGGAAAATCGTCTTTAGGGCAAGCTTCATTAAGATTCTTGAAGTCAACGCAAACTCGGATCTGTCCACTCTTCTTCTTGACTGGCACGATGTTTGAAATCCATCGAGGATACTTCACCTCTCAAACGAATCCGGCCTGAATTAGTTTCTTGATTTCTTCTTCAATCTTAGGTACAATATCAGGATGAAATCGTCGTTTAGGTTACTTTACTGGCTTCTTTTCCTTCATGTTGCTTAGCTTGTGCATGGCGATTGTCGGACTGAGCCCGGGCATTTCTGAATATGTCCAAGCGAAGATGTCTTTATTCTCCTTCAACAACTATATGTATCTCCCCCTTTCATTTTCTGGAACATTTCTGCTCAAATATGTGTTCCTAGGTTCTTCTAGGGTGCTCAAATTCACCTCTTTGAGTTCATCAACCGTTGGTTGTCCACCGTCTTCAGTTGCACGGGTGCAACACCTGGCTGGATAACATCGATAGAATCTTGCAACTGAATTTCTTCTACCGGGTCAATGGTCACCATGTTTACGCTTGCCTTGACTCCCAGACCTTCTCCATTTCTGTATACTTGCTTATGTTCTTCAAATGGAGCTAGCAATCTCTTCTTTATGTCTGAGCCTTGACCGAAGAATCCCATATTCCTCATAATCTTTCGGCTGGTTCTGCTATATCTCTTCTCTTCTATCGGTCGGGGTTGGGCGGATCCTCTTCCCTCTTCTCTCTCTTCTGATGCTACTGGCTGACTTGGCTCTGAATGAAACTTGATATCTTTCTGGGTGATGTCTCTTGATGGCACGATGAATTGGCTTGGAGCTTTCAGAAATGGCTTGGCTCTTCCTATCTTGGGTATCGGCATATTGAAGCTGGACTTGAGTACACTCATGTGTTGATCTGAGATTAGTTTTAACACAGACTGCCCCGGCTGACGCAGATGTTGTGGTACCACATAGAATTTCTTCGTGATCGGCTGAGGTTGATTTTCCAACTGACATTGGGATCTTCCCTGAGTGATGGGCTGAGGTTTTTTCTTCTGCACGAACTTCTCAACTCGAGGTTTTGCTCCTTGCTCTTTCTTCACTACGTCAGGCTTTTTGCTGGTTTTACCGCTATCGGACTGGTTGTAATATTTTACATCAGCCAAAAATGGCTCAACTATCGTGTATGGCTTCGGATCTGCCGCTATCCTGTATTGGGTCCCCTCTCTGTTATATTTGAAGCACTGGTGATACTTCGAAGGGATTATACGATTCTAATGGAGCCTAGGCCTTCCTAAAAGGAGGTTGTATGTTGTCACTGTGTCGATCACCTGACATGTTACTTTCATCATCAGTTCTTTGATCTCTAACATTACCGTGATTGATCCAAGTGTACGCTAACCGTCTTGATTGAACCCTTGAATCATCATGAGGCTCGGGCGTAGTGCTGATTGCCTATAACCTAGCTTTTGTAATGTCTTCAATGGCATAATATTTACGGCAGACCCATCATCTAACATGCATCTTTTAACCTCGGTGTCCCTGATTGTTCCTATGACCATCAATGGTCGATTATGGTCTATTAATTCGATCGTGCGGTCTTCTTCTGAGAAAGTGATTGTTGAAGGATGGTTGACATGCATGACTTGTGACACTGGCATATACCCCTCCCAAAATTTGTCTGTATTATTCATTTCTTCTTCTATCTCTATCATCATGACCTCCCTGACTTCACTGTCAAGTAAGGCATTGATTAACATTTCTCTGTACACTTTCGAGAAACATAAAGCATCGTATATACTTAGACGAGCAGGAACCTTCCGTAAGTGTGACACAACGTCATACGCCACTGGTTTCGGGCCTGGCTAACTAGTCGTGGCTTCACCGACTTTCTCTTTCAACTTTTGTATTCGAGGTCTCTCTTGCGGCCTGTCAGGGATATCGTCTTCTTGCATCGGGTCGTCGGGTCTTGGAGGGGTACGGTTAGGCATTTGCTTTCCTGATCGTAAGATGACCGCATTAACCTCTCCCTCAGCTTCTTGTGGGATGGCCTCAGACGGTGCTTGTTCGATGAACGACACCATTCCGCAATGTGCACTGTTCGTCGCGGGTCATCTCTGCCCCTGTAATATCTCTCTCCTTCCTCTCCCCCTGTTCTTTCCTCGGTTAGCGAGCCTTCTGTTCGCTCGCCTCAAGTGTAAGGCTGCGATGTAGTAATAAATCTCGGTAAGACCGAGGTCGATCCACAGGGAAAGAAGTAAACAATTCCAAGTACTCTAATAACTAGAATCTAAGAAGTTTAAGAGAGTAGTTTTTCACATGAAATAGGAAAATCTGAAAATAAGAAGAACTAGAGTATCAAGGATCCACTTGTAGTGGTCTAATGCCAATCCATTCATCTAAGTACAACACAATTAGAATCAAAGTCCTATCTCTCATCTAATTGGAAGATATAACATTCAAGCACAAACAATCCCACTTAAATCTGGAAATCAGATTTCTAGTTCTAATGAAGCACATAGAACTTGAACTTGTAGCCTTCGGAGTAACAGCCATGCCTATGGACTATGGCATGCTCAAGGGTTACTACAATTCGAATTCAAACAACCCAATCATGGTAATCTTAGAGAATTGCAAGGAACTCATGTCCGGAGCACACAAACTCTCACAAA
Organism: Liriodendron chinense; assembly: GCA_003013855.2. NCBI lineage: Eukaryota > Viridiplantae > Streptophyta > Magnoliopsida > Magnoliales > Magnoliaceae > Liriodendron > Liriodendron chinense. The sequence goes on from PVNU02002349.1 coordinate 110,754, forward strand.
ACTTCTAAAAAACCAAACTTTATTCAAACTAGAACTTCAAAATCCACAATTAAGAAAAGGGTACTTGAAATAAAAGAATTAAAGCATTGGAACCAACTACAAATTTCACCTCTAGCTCTAGCTAAGAGGTTAGCTAAGGAAAAGCATATTAAAACTAGAACTAGAACTAAGAAAAGGAAGAAAAACTAGCTGTAGGAGGCTAGGTAGCCTCCTGAGACTTGAACTCCTTGCTTCCCACGTCCTTGCTTTCTTCTTTCTTTGGTCCACCTTGGGCCTTCATCAAAGGCTCCAAATGGCCCCTTTTTGGTCTCTAATTGAGTGAAGTCCGCTCTCATCCCTACAATCACAAAACATGCATTAGATGGGCCTTTTAATCATGAAAACCATGCATACCATGTCATGTAGTGGGCAATGCAATGTATAAATTGGAGGTTCAACACCTTCGTCTATTCTTAAGTCTTTTCTTGCTACTGACTAGAGTCTATGGTTCCTTCGGCTCAGGAAATGAAGTGGGTTGGTTGGTGTCGCTCTCTATTGGGATTGCTGAAATTGCCCCTGCTGCCTCCCTTACTGTCTCGGGTACCTTCATGCTGATGACCCCCTGATTGATCAACCCTTGTATCCTTCCTTTCAAGGAGAAGCAATCTTCTGTCTTGTGGCTGACACATTGATGATATCTGTAATATTTGGGATCGTTTACTCATCCGACTTCATAGGGACGGACGGGCTCTGGTAGACGTATTAAGCCTTCCTTGATCAATTGTTCCATGATCGGAACTAGATCGGCCATATCGAATGTGTATGGGCCATTCGCCCTTTCTCTTTCGGCTATTGATACGCGTTTGGGTGCATAGGGCCTTTTACCCTTGTCTTGTATGGCTGCTGCCTTTATCTCCGGGCTATGATCGACAGCGGGACGTTTTCGGTCTTTCTAGTCCCTGCTCTTGTCAACCTGGTGGGTCTCTACTACTCTTCCCATCTCTCTCTTTTGTCTCTCGGGTCTAAAGTTTACCCGGGATGCTGCTTCTTCCACCAGATGCGCTTTCGTTGCCAGCTCGTGAAAGGAGTTGAAGGTGTTGCCCGACAATCCGTACGAGATCATAGGGTCTAGAGCCCTTAGGCACATCTTCATCTATTTTCCTTAACTGGCTAACTCACGACATTGAGCCACTGTGGTTTCCCATCGGTCGATGAACTTCTCAATTGGTTCACCATTTCTTTGCCTGACCAATGCCAAATCTATTAATGAGATCTCCCTCTCGGTCGCAAAGAATTTTGAGATGAAGGTGTCCTGGATTTTCTCCCATGTCCTTATAGAGCCGGCCAGTAGCGACATGTACCATTGAAAGGCCTTCCCCGTCAGGGTAGATCTGAATAACCGCATGCAATACTGCGAGACTGCGGACCAATTTCCTAACGTAGTCAAGAAGTGGGTGATGTGCTCTTTCGGCGATCCTCAACCGTCGAACTTTCTGAAGTCTCGACATCTGAAATTGGCTGGGAACGGTACCTCTTCCACCTCTGGCGGGTACAAGACCCGATATTTATAGCTACCCCTCCTCTCTTTCTCTTTTTCTTGCTGATCATGTGGGCTATTGTTTGGGATAACTCTTCTCGTGACATGTGTGATGTAGAAATCGGTGCATGTTTTGTTGGTGCGACCCTAAATTGGACGGGCGGTTCAGGCTCAGCCGGACCTTCTGCTACCCCTTGGGATTCATCTGCCGACTGCAGAGTGGGCGGCGCGATACTTCTGGTGGCGTTCTGCGCTATTAGAGTGGACAAGGCTTCTTGAATGGCCTCATCCAATCATTCGTCTCGCGATTAGCCTCAACCAATCTGTCAATCTGATCTTGGAATGGAGGTAATTCTTCTGCTTCATACGGTCCTTCTTCTTCCCCTTCAGCCACCTGGACCATCACCACTTGTGTTAATGGGATTTTCTGAGCTGATCTATGTTTCGGTTCAAGGGTCATCATGGGCTTGGCTTTCTTTACATGCGCGGGCCTGATAGGTTTCTAAGAGGTGCGAGCAACCTTAGACAACGGTGGAAACTGCTCGGCTGTCATTTTAGGCACTGCGGGCTTGGTTGATATGACCTAGCCGTTGATATGGATCTGCTGCCCCTGCTTCAGTTGCCACTGTTTCCTGATCACGGGGTGACGTTTTGCAACGTTCGCCTTCCTATATGCTGCTACGATGGCAGCTTTCTTTTATTCCTTCTTCTGCCTTCGGGTCTCAACCAACTGCCACTCTGAGCTTGGATTTGCGGTTGCTGTGAGACAGGGGAAGCTGAAGCCTCCAGTGGCAAGGAAGGTGCACGAACTGGTCATCGAGCATGCCATTTCTTCTGTCTGTTTTAGTATCTTGCTAATTCTGCGGTGGTCAGAAAATCATTAGAACAGTTCATAAATGCGGCCGGGAGCGTGAACCCATCGATCGCAGTGCATAAATTAATAGTAATAAGCAAGAAAAAGACAAATACATGTAGTTGTGGAAGTTCGTGGGTTTGAAAACCTTTAATTTACCGTCTATTACCTTAGAGATGAAGGGAAGAATGTTCCCATTGAGAGTCGCTAGTTTGACGCCTGAGGGCACCGAAACATTATGCCTCACGATAAATATCTTACATACACGCTCGTTTTTGCGAATGATTGATCTTAGAGCGCTTCTATACTCAGAGCTAACTAGAGATTCTGGGTTTGATCCCCAGCAGAGTCGCCAGTTTGTTAGAACTAGAAAATGAATTACGATTACATTTTTTGAATAATGTTTTGTTGCTCTGGGGTTCTGAGTAATAGAAACATTCATAGACAATCACAAGCATTCACAAAAGTACACAAGAAGAGATATCGCAAGGTGAATTTTATTCCAGAGATCCTGAGATCTTGTACATTCCAGGCCGTGATCTGGCACGAGCCCTTAACTACATCAAATGATCGATGACCCTTGATTAAAAGGCAGAAGACTAGTCAGCGGAGACTATGGTCTTAGATTTTATGGTCGTAGAGACCTGCATTTGTTTTGTTATGGACTGAACCATCTTTGTATTAATCAGAAGTCTATGTCCCATGTTTTGACCGGAGATCCAGGCTAAGACTATCAGGGTTTATGACTGAGAAGGACAACTTTGGGGCCGCGCCTATCATGTATAGACAGGTGACCTCGGGAAGTCTATTTTACAGTTGTGTGTACCTGCGTATCCCAACCGACGGATGCCATTTGAATGGGGAGGGCATCGACTATTGTGTTATGGCAGTTCATAAAAATTTCTTTGTAGAGAATTGAAACTCTTTGTCATGGTTTATCTTGATGACCGTAGTCCCGTTTGCCTAGCTTTCGACCCAAATCGGATCACATCTTTACAGTAGATATATAAATGATGACATATTTGCGTAGTTCTGGATGCTGGCGGCTTCTTTTCGAGAAGTCATTTCATTCAACGCGTCGAATCGAGTCAAACCTCTAAGATGCATAATTCTACTCGTTTGAAGATCCTGAAACGTCCATTTGACCGTTCCATTGCGTCCGGAACGCTCGAAATACCCAAAATAGGCTCAAGCGGAACTTGAAAACACTTAAAATTGAGTCCGGTGCACCCGTGAACATGTTCTATAGTTGGCTGATTTTTTGGGTGCGTGGGACTTAATTTATGGGTGCGTGGGCTCTAACGCACCCTTAAATTAGTTATCTAATTTTTGTTGAATTTACGGATGCGTGGGACAATTTTCGGGTGCGTTGGAGTCCAATGCACCCTAAAAATACAAGTCCGAATTATGTTGAATTTTCGGGTGGGTCAAGCTATTTTCGGGTGCGTTGGAGCCCAATGCACCCTTAAAATACAAGTCTGAATTATGTTGAATTTTCGGGTGCGTGCCCACACTTGTGATTTTTTATAATCTGGACCTGCGGTGGTATTGGTCAGTGGATCTTCCGGCGAATGATACCGGTGATCGAAAAGGGATTCCGGTGACCGAAAAAGTTTTTCGACGATCGGAAGGGGATTCCAGCGAGGGTTTCCGACAACAAATCCCAAATACTCAGGGGATAATGGCTCTCTCTCTCTCTCTCTCTTAACCTGTACAAATGAACAGTAGAAGGGGGTATTTATACCCGAAAGTATCGGATAACAACCAGTGAGAGGCTGCCACGTATGACACACCCCCAAAAGCCTTCGACGCAGCTTCAAATAAGCGCTTGGGAGCTCCGACGCACCCCAAAATGATATTCTGAAATGTGCTGATTTTCTGGGTGCGTCGAGCTATTTTATGGGTGCGTTGGAGTCCAATGCACCCAAAAAATGCTATGCTGGTTCTTAGTGATTTTATGGGTGCGTCGAGCTATTTTATGGACGCGTCAGACCATTTTTTGGATGCATCAAGGTCCAATGCACCATAAAAATACAGTTCCGGATTTACTGAATTTATGGACGCGTCGAAGGTATTTTTCGGATGCGTCAAGCTATTTTTTGGATGCGTCAGAGGTGAAATATAACATGAAATACTTCTTGAATTTTTCATGAATTTAGGGGTGCATTGGGCTGAATAAATGGGTGCGCTTGACGTACTCGTGGTTTGCAAAATTGGGTTTTGCAAAATCAAGGGTTCGCGGGGCCTGCCTTTCGGCCAATCGTCATGCACTGCAAAAGATCATAAAGAAGGTGGCCGCTTGATTTTGGACGGTTTTGATCACGGTGATTCGTGGGGCCCACCGGAGAAAATGGCTAAGTACTGGATCTTTTGCAAATCTGGATATTTAGGTGCGTTGGATGGTATTTCGTGGGATTTTCTCAAAGTACGCGCCTAGTTAATTCATTCCGAAGGGCACTGACTTTTGGGACCCCAACACCTACTTTGGTGGATGATGAACCATGGGGATGGTATGGTGATGCTTAGGGTTGGTTGCATATTAATTGGTTGTGTGTAAACCTGTAATAATAAAGGATGGACTAATACCATACATACACTTTGCTCCATGCGAGTGTACGGAATTGGAAATAGGCTAGAGCGTCCTACTTCTCCCATCCACTGTCTCGTGAGATTTGGGCTATGAGCTTCCCACTTTTCACTTAGTCGGGCAAAATGATGGGCTTACATGTCTCAAAAACCCTGGCGGCTTGTTTTAAGGAATCTTACACCAGGTCATGCATATCATACATTACATTAAATAAGTATTATGTCTGTTTTGTTATGTTTTCATGTAATTATTATGCCAACCTTGAAGAAGATCTTCACTATACCGCTTTAACGGTTTCTTTTTGTGAAAAACAATCTAGAACATGCAAGTGACGATCCATAGGAATCCAAGCCTCACGTAGACGACTACGAAGGCTCGTGGGAACAGATGGTGGAAGATGAGGCTACATAGCCAGATATTAGTTGAATTATCATTTATTAGAAGTTTTGAATTTATAATAAGTCGCAGTGTCGGGAGAGATAATTATGAACATGATTAATATTTAATCTATTTAAATGGTAATTGTATTCGATGAATTACTTTAGTTAATAAAATAAGAAGTACGTTTCTGCCATCTTGCTCATGGTTACTAAATTATGTAAAATGTGTATATTTGTGAGTAAATATGTAGGAGGTATAACCCTCTTATATTCTAAGTAACCTTGGGAATTCAGCCGTCGTGTTATACACGAGAGCCGAAATCTCAAGTCATTACAGGACCAAAGTCACTATCATTCGTCGATACTTCATCCTTTGCAGATCCGACGAAAATGGTCATAACTCCCTCGTTATATGTCCGATTTGGATGATCTTATACTTGTTGGAAAGGTAATTTGATGAAATTTTGGATGACTTTAAAATTACCTCATTTGAACCCCACTTGATTGCCCAAAAGTGGGTCAAAAGTCACTGTCGTTCGTCGATACTCCATTGTTCGCAAATTGACGAAAACGATAATAACTCTCTGTTCGCAAATTGACGAAAACGATAATAACTCTCTCCTTACATGTCCGATTTGGGTGATCTTGTACTTGTTAGAAATATAATTTAATGAACTTTCAGGTAGCTTTGGAATCACCTCATTTGAACACCATTTAATTTGGCCTTTCCTATGTAAGGGATCCATCTATTGAACTCATTCAACGTCTTATGTGGGGTCCACTGAAACGTCTTGGAACATATCCAAGCCGTCCACATGAAAGGGGTTTTAATTTCATGCCAGCTATCCAAGTTTGAGGGCAAAACTCATTGCGTATGGACTACATCAAAGGAAATAGTTCAAAATTAACTCACGTCATTAACGTACGTGTGGGCCACAAAAATCTCCTTTTTTTAAAATGACCCTTTTATGGGTTCGTCGATGTCCGATTAAAGTGAACGGATTAGATTGGCTAAGGGATGACCCCAACAATCAATTTTGTGGGGGCCACACACAGTCCTCAAAAGGCCTTTTTAATTTCCACAAAAAGTTGTTGCTATACGAGAGGAGGTGTAGCAGGGTGTGGCAGAGGGGATTTCGATCCAACAAAATTCCAAATAGTGCCCAACAGGCTACATAAATAATAGGTTCAGTATGAACGGGCCAATAACAAAAATGACGTCATAATTTTGTCCTTTTTAACTATGATCCCAATATCGAGATGCTCATGTGCTCTCGAAGCACAGAGAAGTTATAATGCTCCTAGTTACATTAGGACACTTAGCCCAATCCATTAATCTAGACTGTTCATTAGACTCATCATAAATTTCATAGCCTACTACATATAAATCATGCCAATCTCAAAATATGAACCATTTGATCAATGGTTTTAAATAAGGGTGTAAATGGGCCGGGCTTGCGCTTGAAAAAATCAGAATTTTGAAAAGGGTTGGCCTGATAGACGGGCCAAAATGGTTCCAAATCGGGCCGAGACGTACCCAGGCCTGTTGCCCACCCTAGTTTTTAATATGGATGATCAAGATAACTTACTAAAAAATACGTCCAAAAAACAATTTGATCCATCTGTTTGTTAGGGCCCATCATGAATTGCTTATGATTCTAAAGAATTACTTTTGTTAGACAAGTGTAACCATACCATCGATTGATACGAAAATGGATAGCTGTAGAAAATAGGGCCAAATCAAAGATGGATTGGATTGCCCAGTCAATGTGATATTTGTAGGGTAGCCCATAAAATGTGTTCTTAACTCAATGGACAGTTCAGATCGATCAATTGGATTGTCCAAGTGAATTGATGCAAATAAGAGAAAGTGCACTTCATAGCACTATAAACAACGTACTATTTCTCTAAATATCATCATCCTTTTATTTGGAGACTCTTTTTTTTTCATTCAACAATGGTATTATAATCCAACTAGACATAAATGTCAATGTGTTATGTGTCAAGCGTGTAAAACATCCTACTTGTCAAAATGGCTGACTCCACCTTGATGAGCTTGATGCAAAAATTTTTGATTAATTTCTGATCTTAGAAAATAAATTCATTGGAAAAACCGAGAAATAAGGACAGGCTGAAGCACGTGAAAAAAACGCTGTCCTTAAAGCATAATTCGCCCCTACTCAAATTATTTTGAGTCTGCTGATAGGTTGCAGGCGGATTGCTTCCAGGATACGACGAGCCTTATGTGGTTTTGCGTTCAGCAAAAACGAAGGAACCACTATGGAACTCAGTAACACACTCTGGCAAATGGAGAAAAGAAAGAGAGCACAAGAATGGAGGTCTTCTTCTTGCAGCAGTAGACCACTACGCTGGTCTAAGTGGCTTGGTTTGAATCAATCAAACCGAGAGGCTAATAGACTCAGATGGGTGCTGGTTCAGTAGGAATGGTTGTGATTGCTGTTGTTGTGATGGAATGAACCAGACCTGTCCGGTTTATATGGGCAAGGGTGGCTGGCAGTTTTGGTCCAGAGCCATAATGGCACTAGCCGTTTTTCTGGCTGTTGTGAGAAACTAGCCGTTTATGGCAGTTTCTGACTGTTGTGCATGTGAGAGTTATGCACCTGCATGCTGGCTGTTTAGACTCAATGGCTAGTCGTTTCTGACTGTTGGGCTAGGCACATGCAACTGTTACTGCATAGTCTGGACCGTTACTGCATGAGCAGTTACACAGGTCCCTCTAATTAGCCCTGCAGCTCTCTATAAAAAGCAGAGAGGACTCTCTGTCAGACCTCCCACCCACAACACGTCCTCTGTTCCGAACCCAGCCACCTCACCTACTACCTAGCCTCTGTCGCACCGCGATTCGCACCAGTCTCGCTCCAGTCCGTGAGGTCGCGACCCATCTGCGACACGATGCGCACGTGCGAAGTGCCAAGTGCGCCACTAGCGCCTCTACAGCCAACTGCCTCACGTGCCCACCCCCTCGCACCTAGCCCTGGCCCGAGCCCGAACCCAAGCCCGAGCCTGAGCCCGTGCCCGTGCCCAAGCCCGAGACCGAGTCCAAGACCGAGATCGAGCCCATGCCCGTGCGCGGTGTTCCAGTGCTTCGCACTGAAACACGCAAGCCACCACTCTCCCTCTCTTCCACCATAAATAAGTAAGGTGCACAACACCCTTCTTATAAAGAGAAAAAAATCATTTCTCCCATCCGATATGGGATAAAAAACCAAACGCTTTTTTCTTTTAAAAATGTTTTAAAAAACAACCTTTTTTTTTCAACAATCCCCCACTTGTTTTTTAAAATAATTTAAAATAGAAAAATAGATGTCTGCTAGAGTATAAAAGATTATATGCATAAAGAAAGATATCTTTCGATTTGAATCCTTCCTTAGTGTAAGTATTTCAAAGACCTATCGAAATTACTGGTAGCCGTAGCTTTGAACCAATTATTTTTTAGATAACAGGACCGAAAATACCACACACATACTTTCTAAGTGTTATTTGAGTTCCCACAATTCTTGCTCAGCACATTTAATGGCCTTGTACTTATCCTTTTTCTTGAACGATCCCGAGAAAACTCTTATTCTCATGAGAGGCGGCACCACCTCTACTTCATATAGGTGAAGTCCTTCCAGTGTCTTCGTTACTTTTAGACACTTGTCCTTAAGATTAGACTGCATTAAGAGTTTCTGAGACCCAACCCTCTTTCTGTAACGGCCAGCACTATAATCCTGGATGAGGTATATATTTATAATTTAGTGCTGAAATTTTTGACGTATCAGTAACTTATTTTTACCCATTGAACCCTTATATAGAGATTTTCTAATTTTAGGTTGGGTTTCCATCACTGGTGAAATCTTTTGAAAAGAGTTTCAACCCCATCCCTCTTGTTGTTGTCCTTACTACCTCTCTCATTAGAGGTTTAGTAAAAGGATCAGCTAAGTTATTACTTGACTTTACATAAAATATTGCAATGATTCCATCTTGAATCAGTTGTCTCACATAGTCATGTCTCAGACTTATATGTCTGAATTTTCTATTATACGTGCTGGTATAGGCTCTAGCTAATGTGGCTTCACTATCGCAATGTAGTGAAATAGCCGGTATCGGCTTTGCATAGAATGAAATTTCTAAAAGAAGATCCCTAAGCCACTCAGCCTCTTTACCTATTGCAGCAAGGGCTATGAACTCAGACTCCATAGTTAAGTGAGTTATGCAGGTTTGTTTCTTGGATCCCCAAGATACAGCTGCACCTCCTAAGGTAAAAACCCATCCAGTAGTGGATTTGTTGTCACCTGCACCCGATATCCAACTTGCATCGGTATATCCTTCCAGTACATCTGAAAATTCTGAGTAAAATAACCTTAAGTCTTTGGTTGCTTTTAAATAACCAAGTACTCTTCCTATTGCCTTCCAGTGTTCTACATTAGGATTACTAGTAAACCTACTTAGTTTACTCACAGCATATGTGATGTCTGGTTTAGTGCATTGCATTGCATACATTAGACTTCCTATAACACTCGCATATTCTAATTGTGCAACTGTTCTTCCAGTATTTTCATTTAACTTGATACTTGGATCAAATGGGGTTTTCGCTTCTTTAATATTCAAGTGTTTAAACTTGTTTATTATTTTCTCAATATAATGAGATTGGCATAGCGCATAACCCTCACTATGAGTTTTAACTTTAATACCTAGAATGGTATCAACTTGTCCAAGATCCTTCATTTTAAATACGGAAGACAAAAACTTCTTTGCTCTAGTTACACCTTCCATCTTGTTACTTATTATTAACATGTCATGAACATATAAACAAATAACAATTATATAATTACTACTTATTTTAGAATATATGTATTTGTCTGCTACATTATGCATGAAACCATGAGAAAGTATTTTAGAATCAAACTTCTCATGCCACTGTTTAGGTGATTGTTTTAGTCCATACAATGATTTAATTAATTTACAGACTTTCTTCTCATTTCCTGGCAGAACGAACCCTTCAAGTTGTTCCATGTATACCTCCTCATCGAGGTCTCCATTCAGGAAAGCAGTCTTTACATCCATCTGATGTATATACAGCTGATGTATGGATGCTAAAGCAAACATAATTCTAATAAATGTTATTCTTGCCACAAGTGAGTATCTGTCAAAATAATATATTCCTTCTTTTTGTCTGAATCCTTTAGCTACTAGTCTAGCTTTAAAGGTTTGAATAGTTCCATCAGTGTAATATTTCTTTCTAAATACCCACTTACACCCTATGGGTTTAGAAGCTGGAGGTGGATCCACCAATTTCCAGGTTTGGTTTGACATAATCGAGTCCATCTCATTATTGATAGCTTCTTTCCAAAAAGATGAATCTCTAGAAGTTACAGCTTCTCTATAGGTTGTTAGATCATCTTCTATAGTCATAACTATAAGTATCTTTCTAGTGACATTCTCTCTATCTCCTTCTACGAGATGAAAAGAGATACGTTGAGAGTCTGCTTACTCTTTGACTCCTACGTGGTTCTATTGGAGCTTCAACTTCTTGTTAAGCTTCTACCATTAGTTTCTCTGTTAGAGTTTGGATTCCATTATCCTTTGACTCTAAGGATAATGAGTTTTCAAAGAACTCAACATCTCTAGACTCTATAATTGTATTAGATTCTAAGTTCAGGAGTCTATATGCTTTGCTATTTTGTGCATACCCTACAAAGGCGCACTTAATAGCTCTGGATCCTAATTTAGTTCTTTTGGGATCAGACATTCTACAATATGCGAGGCACCCCCACACTTTAAGATATCCTAGATTAGGTTTTCTACATTTCCATACCTCATATAGTGAAGTGTTAAACTTCTTAGAAGGAACCCTATTTAGGATGTGGCACGCTGCAAGAAGTGCTTCTCCCCAAAGTCCTAGTGACAACTTTGCTTGTATTAGCATTGAGTTGACCATTTCTACTAAGGTTTTATTCTTCCATTCAACTATACCGTTCTGTTGTGGTGTGTACGGTGCGGTGCATTGGTGTATTATGCCATGTTCTTCACAGAAGTTAGAGAATTCATTTGAAAAATACTCTCCTCATCTGTCGCTACGAAGAATTTTTATTTTCTTGTTTAGTTGATTTTCCACTTCTACTTTATATATCTTGAACATACTGAGTGCTTCATCTTTATTTTTTAGAAGATATACATGTACATATCTAGAGCAATCATCGATGAAGGTTATAAAGTATCTTCTTCCTCCATGTGTAAGAATGCCATTTAACTCACAGATATCAGTGTGTATTAGGTCTAATATTTGAGATAATCTCTCAACACTAGGAAAATGTTTCTTTGTAAATTTGGACCTTATGCACACTTCACATTTGTCATTTTGACTATCTGTGTATGAGAATAAGCCATTCTTAGACATGAATTTTAAGGTACTATAACCTATATGTGTTCATCTACCATGCCACATTGCTACAGATTCAATCATATACGCAGAAGAGTTACTTTCATTCAAGGAAAATTTTATCATCCCATTACAAGCATATCCCTTACCAACGAAATTCTCATTCTTCGATAGAATTACTTTACCTGACTCAAATACTACCCGTATTCCAGGTTTTCCCAGAAAATCCCCAGAAACTAAGTTTCGTCTTATGTCAGGGCCATGCAGTACATTAGTTAGGATCACTTTCTTTCTAGAGATAAAGACTAATTCCACGGTTCCTTTACCTACGACCTTCGATCGGACTTCATTACCCATTTAGACCTCTTGACCATCGGTCACGTCCTCATAAGTTTTAAAGGCTGATCTGTCATAGCTTACATGGACTGTGGCAGCTGTATCATACCACCAACTGGGTACTTTACCCTGGATCATGTTTACCTCAGTAATCATGGCAACTATGTCTTCTTCAACTGCACTTGCCTCATCCTTCGATTTTCGTAAACGGCATACTCGAGCGTAATGCCCGATTTTTCCACAGACATGGCAAGGGCCTTTGAACTTTCCGTTCTTCTTCTGTGATTTCTTGAATTTCCCTTTATTTGGTTTCAAGGAACCGTTCTTCTCGGGATTCTTGTTTTGGGTACTTTCTACTGCTTGCACCTTGGATGAGGAATTCCCATTTTCATTTTTCTTTTCAGGGTTTCGGGATTCTTCCTCTATTCGGATATGTTTCTGGATTTGTTCCAGTGAATAATCATCGGTTTTATGTAGCAGTTTCTTCCTGTACTCTGTCTAACTCGGGGGGCAATTTTGCGATAATAGTCCCGACTTAGAAAGATTCAGGAATATCAATTTTTAGGGCATTACTTTTGCCAACAATTAGCTGTAGTTCTTCGATTTGGGCTAACAGCGATTTGTTATCTACTATGGTGTAGTCGAAATAGCTAGCTATGAGATATTTGTTTGTACCTTCTTCTTCGTTCTTGAATTCGAATTCGAGAGCGGTCCAAATTTCTTTGGCAGTTCAGTTCTGGTGTATTGATCATACAGACGATCAGATGACGTGTTCAGAATGTGTCCTCGACATAGCAGATTATCTTCTTCTCTCTTGATGCATGCGTTGATCTGCTCACTCATGTCTGTATCAGTAGCTAGAGGAAGCAGCTTCAAGTTCGGGTCTAAGATATAAAATATCTTCAATGCCGTAAGCAGGAACTTTATCTTATCCTGCCATCTGGTGAAATTGGTTCCATCGAACCGGTCCAGACAAATCATATCCTGGTTCATCAGTTTGATTGATGATACCCCTTCGGTTTCCATATCAGAAAAGATATGCTTTAAGATTTTTTATTAATTTCTGATCTTAGAAAATAAATTAATTGGAAAACCGAGAAATAAGGACAGGCTGAAGCACGTGAAAAACACGCTGTCCTTAAAGCGCAACTCGCCCCTACTCAAATTATTTTGAGTCTGCTGATAGGTTGCAGGCGGATTGCTTCCAGGATACGACGAGCCTTATGTGGTTCTGCGTTCAGCAAAAACGAATGAACCACTATGGAACTCAATAATACATTCTGGCAGATGGAGAAAAGAAAGAGAGAACAAGAATGGAGGTCTTCTTCTTGTAGCAGTAGACCACTACGCTGGTCTAAGTGACTTGGTTTGAATCAATCAAACCGAGAGGCTTATAGACTCAGATGGGTGCTGGTTCAGTAGGGATGGTTGTGATTGCTGTTGTTGTGATGGAATGAACCAGACATGTCCGGTTTATATAAGCAAGGGTGGCTGGCAGTTTTGGTCCAGAGCCATAATGGCACTAGCCGTTTTTCTGGCTGTTGTGAGAAACTAGCCGTTTATGGCAGTTTCTGACTATTGTGCATGTAGGAGTTATGCACCTGCATGCTGGCTGTTTAGACTCAATGGCTAGTCGTTTCTGACTGTTGGGCTAGCCACATGCAACTGTTACTTCATGGTCTGGACCGTTACTGCATGAGCAGTTACACAGGTCCCTCTAATTAGCCATGCAGCTCTTTATAAAAAGCAGAGATGCGCACATGCGAAGTGCCAAGTGCGCCACTAACGCCTCTACAGCCACACTGCCTCACGTGCCCGTGCCCACGCCCTTGCACCTAGCCCTAGCCCTAGCCCTAGCCCTAGCACCTAGCACTAGCCCGAGACCGAGTCCTAGACCGTGCCCGTGCGCAGTGTTCCAGTGCTTCGCATTGGAACACGCAAGCCACCGTTGTCCCTCTCTTCCACCATAAATAAGTAAGGTGCACAACACCCTACTTATAAAGAGGAAAAAATCATTTCTCCCATTCGATATAGGACAAAAAACCAAAAGCTTTTTTCTTTTAAAAATGTTTTAAAAAAAACTTTTTTTTTTTCAACAAAAATCATATGGATCCACCCATCACGGACTGATTTGTTGCAGCAGGTGGTCTTTTGGAGTGGGGGCTGATCTGCCGAACGAGTTGGATGTTGTATAGTTGGATGATAACAATAAGGGCTGACTAATTGTACTTGAGATTGTCATAAATAATTTAGTTCCACGGTGTGATTTTAGGGCAATGACTTATCCACGTTGGGGCAAGCTGGATGAGCGGTCGAGATGTCAAACACGAGTGCTGCTGCATGGGACCCAAAAATCATCGGTTCCTGTAACATGTAATCTACCAAGTGCCCTTTTCCCATATGTCTAACAACTAGTGGGACGACAAAATCATTGGTCCCCAACATGAGGATAGATTGGTACTGGACAGTTCGGCTAGACGTGTTCTATTGATCCGATGGATACTTTTTGCTATTTTGTTTTTTTTTTTGGTGGCAGGGGCCTAAGGTCTGACACCCTGCATTGGCCTAGTACGGCCGGCCGGAGCCCGGACGCGGATTAGCTACTGACAGGTTGAGTAGCCATTTCGCTATTGAGTGACGTCACCAACTTCTGTGGGTCCCACTGTGATGTATGTGTTGTATCCACACCGTCCATCCAGTTGGAGAAATCATTTTAGGGCGTGAGCCAAATGATGAGGTAGATCCAAAGCTCAAGTGGATCTCACCGAAGAAAACAGTGAGGATTGATCTCCTACCATTAAAAATTTCTTGGGACCACAGAAGTTTTCGATCAAGCTGATATTTGTGTTTTCACTTCTTTCATGTCTGTGTAAACTTATGAACAGGTTGGATCTCAAACAAACATCATGGTGGGCCCTAGAAAGGTTTCAACGGTTGTGTCACTGTCCCCACTGTTTTCTTTGGTGGGATCCACGTGAGCTTTGGATCTGCCTCAATCGTTGTCTCACGCCCTAAAATAATCTCTTCAAATGGATGGACGGTGTAGATACAACACATACATCACGGTGGGGCCCACATAAGTTGGTGACGTCACTTCAGTAGTGAGATGACTACTCAGTAGCTAATCCGCGTCCCCCGAAGCCCAAGCCTGATCCGGCTCATCCTGAAAATTGATCAAACCCCTTTCCCATGATGACCACGGTTCCTAATTCTGAGCAGCACACATCTACAAATAAATAGACATCTAAGGGCCTGTTTCTATACCACTCAATAAGTGACCTTTTTTTAACTTGTGTGATATGAAAATTACCTGGTAAGTGGCTTTTTTTTTTTTTTTTTTTTTTTTTTTTAACTTCTGACTTTCCTACTTATCCATCCCTCACTCCATTTGATGAATGGTCGGCATCAGATGAGGCTCCACGTGATGGGTGGTCCACATCAAAGGTGAACTTCGTATTATGGATGACCCACATCAATGTGGACCCACATAATGGATTGTCTAAATCAAAGGAAGCCCCTAATGATGAATGGTCCACATCCAAAGCGGGCCCCACATGATGGGCAACCCACATTGATGGTGGATCCCATATGATGGACGATCCATATCAAAGGTGGGTGGCCCCATGTGACGGACAATAACATTAAAGGTGGGCCCCACATGATTGATGACCTACATTAAGGTGGGCCCACATAATGGACAACCCACATCAAAGGTCGGCCCCTAATGATGAATGACTCACATCCAAGTTGGCCCCACATGTCAACGGCCCACATTTGAATGTGGAGCCCACACAAATGGATGGTCCACATCAAAGGTGGACTCCACATGATGGGTAGGGGACATTGAAGCTGGGACCCACATGATGGATGGCCATCATAAAGGTGGACCGCACATAATGCGTGATCCACATCAAAGGTGTTGGTCATGAATGGCCCACATCCGAGGTGGGCCCTGCATGATGGATGGTCCACATCAAAGGTGGGCTCTACATGATGGGCTTTGGATATTAAAGGTGGGCCTCACATGATAGATGATCCCTATCAAGGTGGGCCCCACATGAGGATAGTTCACATCAAAGGTCGGACCTAATGATGAATGACCCACGTCCAAGGCGGACTCCACTTGATGGATGGACCACTTTGAAATTGGGCCCCACATGATGGACGATCCACATTAAAGGTGGGCTGAAATGATGAATGGCCCATGTCCAAGGTGGGCCCTTCATGATGGATAGCCCACATCAAATGTGGGCCTCGCAAGGTGGATGGTTCACATTGAAGATGTGCCCACACGCTAGATAGTTCACATTGAAGACAGGGCTATGGTGGGCCTAATATAATAATAGTTCAATATCAAAGATTGGGCCCACGTAATGGATGGCGGATGCTAAGGGTGGACTGAACAAACATGAGGGGAAAGATTTATGTGATGTTGGAAACCACAAACATAAAGGATAAGATTTATGTGACGTTGAAAACCAAACATACTCTTTTACTTTTTGGTTGATGAATATGTTATTTACCGGACATAAGTAGAAATCAAGATAAGCTACTTGAGGCCTAAATAGTCATGTAAAGTAACTCACCATCCAAATAGGCCCTAAATGCAGTCTGGACACCATGCAATAAGTAACTTTTTAATTTGATAGTTTGATAAGCACAATTATAAAAGTAACTTACGTTTCTTGAAGTTACTTATCTCATAAGTTTTTGTTTGTATTTTTCCTCTCTCCATGTGATAGATAGTCCATATCATCAAAG
The DNA here is from genome assembly GCA_003013855.2 of Liriodendron chinense. Classification (NCBI taxonomy): domain Eukaryota; kingdom Viridiplantae; phylum Streptophyta; class Magnoliopsida; order Magnoliales; family Magnoliaceae; genus Liriodendron; species Liriodendron chinense. The sequence goes on from PVNU02002349.1 coordinate 127,569, forward strand.
GCTACATATGATTAGGGCTGCACATCTGCCTGGTTAACCCACCTGACCCGACCGAGTAGAAACATGATCTGTCCCGACCCGACAGAGAAAATGGTCCGGTCCCAAGTGGATGTGGCAGACCGTTTTTAATTTAGGTATGGTTTAGGGTACATGTCAAACCCGCCTGACCCAACCCGTTCTGCTCAAACCGTACCACCCTGAATATTGGAACTTTGGATGGTAACTTCCATGCCGTCCATCTTCTTTTACAGATTATTTTGGGCCATGGTACCAAAAATGAAGCAGATACAAATATCATGTGGACCACACCACAGGAATCAGTGGTGAATTTCCATTGAAAACCTTTTGTGGGCCAAAAATGTTTTCGATCTAACCGGACCCGACCCGACCCGACCCGATTTAGCATATAGGGTAGGGTAGGGTAGGGTTAGGGTTGACCCTTTTGCAAGTAGGGTAGGATTAGGGTTAGGTCAGCCCAACTCAGTCATGACCCAGACCGAAACCCGAACCTTTAAAATATGTTTAGGTTCAGTCCAGGATTGGGCCCAAACCGACCCTAATCCAACCCTTGTGCAAGCCTACATATGATGGGTGGTACACATCAAAGGTGGGGCCTACATGATGGAATGTCCACATCAAAGGTGGGCCCCACAATATGGATGACCCACATCAAGGCGAGCCCACATGATGGATTGTCCACATCAAATGTAGGCCCCTAATAATGAATGGTCTCCATCCAAAGTGGGGTCCACACAACGGATGGTCCATATCAAAGGTGGGCTCCACATGAGGGTGGTAGATTGAAGGTGGCCCCACTGGATGGACAATAATATTGAAGGTGGGCCTCACATGATGGATGACCCAAATCAAGGTGGGCCCCACATAATGGATGGTCCACATCAAAAGTTGGCCCCTAATGATGAATGACCCACATCCAAGCGAGCCCCTCGTGATGAATGATCAACATCAATGGTAGGGCCCACACGATAGATGGTCGACATCAAAGGTGGGCCCTACATGATGGCCGGTGGACATTGAAGGTGGGCCCTACATTATGGATGACCCACATCAAGGTGGGCCCACATAATGGATGATCCACATCAAAGGTGTCGATGATGAATGACCCACATCAAAGGTGACCCCATATGATGGACGACTAACATCAAAGGTAGGGCCCACATGATGGAGAGTCCACATCAAAGGTACTATCTATATGATGGACTGTGGATATTAAATGTGGGCCCCACATGATGGACAATCCACATCAAAGGTGCTCTATGATGAAATGTGGATATTAAAGGTGCGCCCCACATGATGGATGATAACAAGATGTTGGGAAACACATGATAGATGACCCACATCAAGGTGGACCCCACATGAGGACATACACATTGAAGGTCAACACCTAATGATGTAGGACCCACATCCAAGGAGGAGCCCCACTTGTTTCACAGACCACTTCGAAGTTGGAACCCTATATGATGGACGGTCCTCATTAAAGGTGGGCCTACATGATGGATGGCCCACATTTAAGGTGGGCCCCACATGATGGATAGCTTACATCAAAGGTCGGCCTCACAAAGTGGATGGTCAACATGAAGGTAGGCCCCACAAAATGGATGGTTCACATTGAGGAAATGGCTAAGGTGGGCCAACATAGGGCCCGTTTGGATACCACCAAATTAGTTGCTTTTCTTGCTGATGGCGGCAGTGAACTAACTTATTTGAGATAAGTTAGTTTGGTTAATAAATAATGATCATTACTTATTTGCTGAAAAACAGTTAAGCATTTCATCATTTTTATTTTACTTTTCTACGTTTTCACCACCGAAAAAGTGCTGACTTTTGTGGCAACCACCCAGCCACGTTGACCATCCAGCTTGCTGGGCCCACTACGATATATTTGATCTGCGCCATCCATCTAGTTTGGATGTGAGTGGGGCTAGCATGTGAGGCCGATCTAAACCTCAAATGAACCCCACATCAGGAAGCAATAGTGATAATGATGACACTGTTGAAACCTCCCTGGGCCCAGCGTGATGTGTTTTACTCATGCCATCCATCTGCTTTTCTAACTAGTTTTGAGTGGCCCACTGGGTAGTGGGGCCACATGTTGTGCACATGAAATCCACACCGTCCACGCTTGTTGGTCCATCCCAAAAATGAAACAGAATCCAACCTCAAATAGACCGCAACTCACTAAACGGTGGTCATTGACGCCCACCATTGGTCGGCCCTAATGATGAGTGGCCCATATCCAAGGTGGGCCCTGCATAATGGATGGCCCACATCCAAGGTAGGCCCCACTTGATGTATTGCTTACATCAAAGGTGGGGCCCACACAATGAACAATACACACCAAAGGTTGACCCCAAATGATGGATGGTGGATGTGCAGGGACCAAACAGACTTGAGGAATGATGTTGGAAACAAACATGTTTTTTTGCTTTTTGGTTGATAAGCATGTTATTTGCCAAACATACTTATTTGCTAATTAAGTAGAAACCAAGATAAGTTACTTATTTGATGAGTAGCTTATCTTAAGTAACTTACAATTCGGGCCCATAATGAATGGTCACATGATGGATGGTGGACATTGAGGGTGGACCACATAAACTTGAGAGATAACTAATGTGATGTTGGAAATGGGACATACTTTTCTACTTTTGGACGGTAAGTATGTTCTTTAGCAAATGTACTTGCCTGCAGAATAAGTAGAAACCAAGATAAGCAACTTAAGGCATTAGTGGCTTATGTAAATTCACTTAGGATGGATACCACAAAATAAATAACTTTTTTTTTTTTTTTGTCAGTTAATAAGTTACTTTCTAAACTTAAGCCATTGTGAAAGTTACTTATCTCTCATAAGTTTGTTTTTAGCTTTCCAACTTTTCTGGGCCCCACGTAATAAGTGGTCCACATCAAAGGTGGAGCCTACACGACAGATAGTCCACATCAAAGGTGGGCCCCACATTATAGATGACCCACATCAAGGCGAGCCCACATAATGGATTGTCCACATCAAAGGTAGGCCCTTAGTAGTGAATGGCCCACATCCAAAGCATGCTGTGCACGATGGACGACCCACACTGAAGTGGGGCGCCATGATGGATGGTCCACATCAAAGGTGGCCCCAGATGATGGAGAGTGGACATTGAAGGTGGCCCCCATATGATGAATACCCCACATTAAGGTGAGCCCAACATAATGAACGGCCACATGATGAATGGCCCACATCCAAGGCAAGCCTGCATGATGGACGGCCCACATCAAAGGTGGGGCCCACACGATGGACAGTCCATATCAAATGTGTGGGTTCCACATGAGAGTCGTTGGATATTGAAGGTGGCCCCACGTGATGATACCGATAGTTGGTACCATTAACTAAATGGTACCAGACGTGTGCATGGATTCATGAACTTCTGGGAATGTGAAATATCAAGACCGTTCAAAGTATGTTTTGCCCAATCTTTGGTTGCGGGCCCACATTTATGATTAGTCTTTTCATCCAGTGGGCCCGACATGGATGGGTAAACTAAAAATTATAGAAAAGTAAAAATCCTAATTGTACAGCTAGTGCATGCAAGTGGACGGTAAAAACATGATTCTTTTTTTGATGTGTGTTTATCAATCTCGTGGCCCTGAAAGTTAAATTAATCCCCAGCACTTGGCAGATATAGGGGGCCAGTGGACGTTGTTTTATCATTTTCTGGACCCCTACGGCGGGTCTAAAATTAAGCATTCAGGGAATGGCGAGTTTGGTCCGAGGGCCTGAGGGCAGGCCTAGCCCATTGACAGCCCTACTTGAGATAATCCGAGAGGACTCTATACTGGGTCGAGGCTTGATTTTTCGGCCCGATAATTTTTCGATACGACCTTGATCAGCCCAACTAAAGCAACAAGGTGAACTGAGTCTGTATCTGGCAGGGCTATGGCCCTGTTCCTTAGCTTTCAATTTAGGCCCCTAAAATTGGGTTCCAGTCCATAGGTCGTGGGGTGGGCTTGGGCAGCAGATCTGGCCTTAAGGTGGATACTAGGCCCAAATCCAAAAAAATCAACTTGATCCCAAAATTTTGTGCCTCACAAAATGTTTTTAGTGGGCAATGATCACAGTTTCCTTTAGTGTGGTTCACCTGAGATTTGGATGTATTTCATATTTGGACCCACACCCTAAAATGAGCAGGCAAAATGGATGACGGCTGCATGGTTACCCAAATGGTTCAAATAGTTCAAAACTAGTGTGGAAGCAACTCCAAGCCAAGTTGTTGATAGTCCTTGGAAGATGGGCACATGAAGGTGTTTGTCTACGAGAATTTCTAGTAAAGCAAAGTTTTTTAAAATAAATTCTAAACATACTTTTCTACTTTTTAGTTGATAAGTATGTTGTTTATTTGCTTAATAAATAGAAATTGTTTAATTACACCTATTTTTTACACACCTACGTGGTCCAGTCAGAGGCTACCACATGTTGGCACTACAATTTGATACCGTCATAATCTTACTCATGCTTGAAGATATATTTTGTCGTTTTTCCATCAATGATATGCTTCCCATCATTAATGTAGTGGCACAGAACTGTACACATGCCTTTAATGGAACAAAGTGATGATGACATGTAGTCCTAAAGTACGTGATCAAGACAATGTATACAGCACATCCATAAAAGACCCACCAAGGCTATGATCCTATCACATATTCAAATATGTTCAACAAGGCTATCTCTCATAATCCTTCCAAAAAGGAAAATCTTCCAGAGACTTTTGGAGCTCTCGTCGCGATTTTAAAGATTTTGAAGATCCGAAGAAGGGGCCAATATCTGAGCGGATGGGAACCAATGGATTGGAGCCCAATCAATATCTAGTGGGACCACTTCCATGAATGTTAAAGGTCACAAAAGGGGATCTGATGATGGCAACAGTGTCCTAAAAATGATTTCCAATATACAGAAATTGTCGTAGCCACGTAAAAGCGGAGATCTAAAAAATTATTTCAGATTTATGGAGATCTCCTATGGGAAGACTGTAAAAGTCGTGGCTGCGAAGGATTCTGGACCAGCTAAGAAACCCAGTGAGGGTTTTTTCGCTTCCAGGAGCTATAAAAAGAGAACTTGATAAAAAGCTTCACGCCGACGCTAAACACAATCTATCTTTTTTACATTTACATTTATCTTAGCATAGCTTAGTTTAGCCTTGGTCTTAGCGTATATCATTACTATTCAGTGCTACCACTACAATACCATAAGAATAACATAATTATCAACAAACTTCTGTTGTTGGATCCTGATTGACCAAGTTCTTACTTAGAAGATCAAACATTCTAATCACATTCTGTTGACCATTCTCCTAGATCGTCTATTCATTCAGACAGTTTTAGGTATTTATCTCTTTTATGGTTCTCTAATTAGTTTTACTCTGTCAATTATAATAAGCATCATTCATAAATTAACAAAATCGATATTATTTTAACCTTATTTTATTTTATTTTATTTTTCATAGTTATTCATTTGAGAAATATATTGGTTGCAATTATTGGTGGAAGAAAAGTCCTGAACGTAAGGCAAAAAGAATTTATCAAGGACTAACTCCTACCCCTCTATAAATCGCCTGATCCTTGTTGCAACTGATGGTTGAAAGGGAAGTTAAATTCCCAAATCTAGTCTTAATTGGTCCATCTCAGCACCAGCGTTCAATCAAACATTAAGTTAAGTATGAATCTGGCATGCTTGCACTTCTTAATCGCACATATAAACCAAATACAGGCCCTTGTCCACGTGTGATCTATTATTTGATTGAATTGCGTAAACGTTTTTTTGGCATGCCCAGTGGAACCCAGTAAGCGACCATTATTATTTCTCAAAGGAATAAGATGCCTCCTAAATTGAAAGGGCTAGTTTTGTTGTTGGTGCTGCAGAAGAACCACAAGACTTAGGCAACCAATATGAGCCCATTATTGATGTGGATGCATGATCATATTCTCATACGTCCTTCGGTGGCTTTGCTGCACATTTCCTCTATATGGAAGAACATATATAGCAAATCGCTAGAAGAATCAAGGTACAAGTAGAGATTTTCGAGATACTAGCTGAGAGTTTCTTCTAAAGGCTCTCAACCAATAATATTACCTTGTTTGCTTCTAATTACCCAATTGAGTAGGAGGCAGAACGACCGGTTTGAACTCCTTGCAAGAGCTAGCTAGGTCGAACCCTAAGGGCGACCTTTATCGCCACCAGTCACAACAAAAAGGAATGACCAAGACGGTCAACCATATGGACAACAGGAATAACCCGACTGACAAAATTATTATCTACTTGGGGTTAATCTGTTGAGCTCCTAAATTATACATGTTCTAACCCTATTGCATCACATCTTATGTATAATTTCCATCTTTAAAAGACCATCTAATGCATGTTATGTGTTTGTAGGAATGAGAGGGGGACTTCACCCAATTGATGACTAAAAGAACATACTTTAAAGCCATTTGATGATGACCAAATGTGGGCCAAAGAAGGAAGAAGAAAGAAGAAGAGGAGAGAGAAAGAAATGAAGGAAAAGAGGCTAGACCGGTCTTGACCTGTCGGCCAACCACGCCGCCCTCCCCCTCTTTTGTGCTGGACCAGACCCAGACAGGTCCGACCGGTCTTGACCGGTCGGCCGGCCCTTGAAAAACACTCCACCAGCTACTGGAGCTTGCTGGACCAGACCCAGACAGGTCCGACTGGAATAGTCCTTGGACATATCATTTCGTCCAATGGAATAGAGGTAGACCGGGCTAAAATCGATATTATCGCTAATCTACCACCACCCAAAAGCATACGCGATGTGCGGTCCTTCCTTGGACACACTGGTTTTTATGAAGATTCATAAAGGATTTCAGCCAAATCTCAAGCCTTTATGCAATCTTTTTCAAAAGGATACCCAATTCAAGTGGGATGCCGAATGTCAATTGGCTTTTTCAAAGCTAAAAGACAACAGACAATCACACCTATCATGCAACCACCGGATTGATCCATTCCTTTTGAGTTGATGTGCGATGCGAGCGATTATGCTATTAGGGCGGTGCTAGGCCAAAAGAAGGATAAGAAGCCCCACGTTATCTACAATGCGAGTAGGACCTTGAATCCCGCCCAAGTTAATTACTCGACTATGGAGAAAGAACTCCCAGCCGTTGTTTTTTCCTTAGACAAATTCAAGCCTTACTTGATAGGATCCAAGGCCATAATTTACATGGATCATGCGGCACTGAAACACCTTCTTTCTAAGAAGGATGCTAAGCCCCATTTGCTTAGATGGATCATACTCCTTCAAGAATTCAATTTAGATATCAAGGATAAGAAGGGAGTAGAGAATGTGGTGGTGAATCATCTATCTCGCCTAGTTTTACCTGATTCTATTGATGAGTCACCTATTGAGGACTTATTCCCTGATGAGCAACTCTTTGTTGCTATGCATTCACTATGGTATGCTGACATAGCAAGTTATCTTTTCACAGGTGAGATGCCGACTCGTTAGACTACGCAAGATAAAAGAAATTTTCTAAGGGAAGTGCGCAGGTTTTTCTAGGATGAACCATTACTTTTCAAATATTGTCCAAATCAAATAATTAGGAGATGTGTCCCTAATGATGCACAAAATTTTGTCATCTCCTTTTGTCATAGTCAAGCATGTGGGGGTCATTTTTCCACCAAAAAGACTACTGCAAAAATTTTGTAGTGTAGTTTTTGTTGGCCTACCTTGTTTAGAGACACCCATGAATTTTGCAAAGCTTACGAGCATTGTCAAAAGCTAGGAGGATTGTCCCGTAGGAATATGATGCCTCTCAACCCAATTCAACATCTCGAAGTCTTCGATTGTTAGGGCATCGATTTCATGGGGCCATTCCCCTCATCTTTTGAACATGTCTACATATTGCTTACCGTAGACTATGTATTCAAGTGGATAGAGGCTATTCTATGAAAAACCAACGACCATCGCATGGTTCTACGGTTCCTTGAAAAAAACATACTTTTCAGATTTGGAACGCCTCGAGCCATCATAAGTGATGGAGGTTCTCACTTTTGCAATAGGCTATTTGAAGCCTTAATGAAGAAATATGACATTTTACATAAAGTGAGTACCCCATACCACCCACAGACAAGTGGGTAAGCTGACATTTCTAATCGAAAAATAAAATAGATTTTGGAGAAGATGGTAAGACCGGATCGTAAAGATTGGTCGCTGAGATTAGTCGATGCTCTTTGGGCTCACCGTACTGCTTATAAGACCCCCATTGAAATGTTTCTCTATAAACTTGTCTGTGGGAAAGCTTGTCATTTGCCTGTGAAACTTGAACACAAAAACTTATTAGGCAATTCGAGCATTGAACTTCGACATTGACGAGGCTAACTCGCTTCGCAAACTCCAATTGAATGAGCTTAACGAGATCCGGAATGATGCTTACGAGAACTCAATGATTTACAAGAGTAGGATGAAAGCCTTTTATGATAAATACATTTCAGAAAAAATTTCCATGAAGACCAAAAAGTACTCTTGTATAATTCCTGACTTCATCTTTTTCTGAAAAAATTGAGATCTCGATGGAACGGCCTATATATTGTTAAAGAAGTTTTTCCTTATGGGGCTGTCGAGATAGAGAATGTGGAGAATGGTAACTGTTTTAAAGTGAACGGACAACGCCTTAAACCATTCGTTGAAAAAATTGATTAAGAGGATATGTCCATCACTTTGATAATCCTGTTTATCGGGATGATTGATCTCCTAGTCTGACGAAGGTATAGAGTAGATTAGGTTTAGTTTATTTTTCTATTTTATTTTTACTGCTTTAGTAGATTTAAATGCCAGAGGTAGATTCTCATGATTGACTCACTCAGGTACTCTCATACTCACCCTCTTTTATTTTTTTATCATTGCTCTCATGTTCATGCTCATTGCATATCTTTTACATTGAGGACAATGCAAGATTTGGTTGGGGGTGTGAAATTCCTAGAATCTAACAAATTATTACATTTCGAGCAATGTTTTGTAGAAATTTTTTAATTTTTCTTAAAACATCAAAACTCTTTTGGAAAACCTTGTTTCTATGCACTTGAAATGTCTTAAGTATGAAAGGATGAAAGATGAATTGATATGATTTTGAAATCTCTAAATTAGCTTAAACATAATAGTTTTATGTGAATTCCCCTATATATATGATCGATAAAACGTTTGAACACTTTTGAGTCTAGTTCACATTACACGATTCTCATGGTTTAAAAGGATTATGTAGATTTGTAGGTTGGCTAAACTGAGATTTAAGGTCTTAAGGAACCAAGCCGATGAGCTTTGTCCATCCTTGTTCATGTGCAATAAGAAAAAAGAATGAAAGATATGGATTTTAAAATTCTATCTAATGTTTATGAAAAAGAGAATGAGGATATGGTATTCATTAAATATTTGTAAAAATTTTTAAAAAGGGCTACCTATTACCAACCAGAGAATGGTCTACCCGTAACCAAAGCTGAAAATGAGAAGTAGTGTGAAAGCTATCGAAGAAATTGTAAGGCAAATTCTTGTCATAGGCATTTGGTTGATCTGTATACTTTTAAATCTTTTGTTTCACTGATTTATGAAGAAGGTAATCCTGAAAATTCATGAGATGAATATGCACAATGCACCCCTAGACCACACATGTTCAGATTCTTCTATTTGTCAATAAATCAGTGGGAATCTTATGTGACGCTCATTATGTTTGGAGAGCTTAGGACTTCAATTTCTCATCACTTAGTTTTTTTGAATTTTACACTTATGTGTCTTAAAGTCTATAAAAGTATAGTTTCCAAGAGAGAGTTGAGTTTTTAAAGAAGGGGATTGTTTCACGCATGTTTTGCTTGGGACTAGCAAAATGTTGGTTGGGGAGTATGTTGAGCTCCTAAATTATACATATTCTAACCTCATTGCATCACATCTTATGCATAATTTCCATGTTTAAAAGACCATCTAATGCATGGTATGTGTTTGTAGGAATGAGAGAGAGACTTCACCCAATTAATGACTAAAAGAACATACTTTAAAGCCATTTGATGATGGCCAAAGGTGGGCCAAGAAGGAAGAGAAGAAGAGAAGGAGAGAAGAGAGAGAAAGAAATGGCGAAAAGAGGTTAGACCACCATGTTGCCCTCCCCCTCTTGTGTGCTGGACCAGACCCAAACAGGTCCGACCGGTCTTGACCGGTCGGCCCATCCCTTGAAAAACACTCAGCAGCTGCTGGAGCTTGTTGGACCAGACCCAAACGGTCCGACCGGTCGGCCAAGTGTAATTCATAGATTTTTTCAGGAGCTTGTTCCACAAGCTTCGAATTTTCATGTGTTGTGTAAGTGGTTATGTAATTCTGGAAAGTTCTTTGTTGGTGGGGCCTCTTCATTATAAAAGGACACCTAGGGTTCATTCTTAAGGCATCATAGAAGGCTTGGCACTTCGTGGGAGGTGAAGAGGATCGTCGTGGAGTGTCTACAACTCTCCCAAACCCGATTTTTCATACTTTTCATTAGTTTTTCATTTTTTTAGTTGAAGCATGATGTTGCTTAACTAGAACCTCTTAACTAAGGCTAAGAGGTGAAGCTTGTAGTTAGTTATCTATAGAATTCGTTTGATTCAAGTACTTAAAGTTTGGATTTTTAAGTTCTAGTTTAAATAAAGTTGGTATTTTTGGATGTTTTATGAGAGTTTATGTGCTTCGGACATGAGTTCCTTACAATTCTCCGAGATTATCATGTTTGGATTGATTAGAATCGAATTGTAGTAATCCTAGAGCATGCCATAGTCTCTTCACATGGCTATTACTTCGAAGGCTACATATTTGAATTCTATGTGCTTCATTAGAACTAGAATTCAATTTTTCGACTTAAGTGGGGATTGTTTTTGTTTGAATATTAAACCTTCCAACTAGATGAGAGATAGAACTTCAAATCTAGTTGTGCTTATGCTTGGATGAATAAATTCACGTGGAACTCTTACAAGTGGATCCTTGAGGCCTTAGTTCCATTACTTAATAGATTTTTACAAAGTTACTGTTTTTACTTAGTTTATGAATTTAAAATCTGAAATTATTGAAGTTGAAGTTGCTAGAATAGTTTGAATTGGTTTACCCTAATTCCTTGTTGATCGACCTCGATCTTACCGAGATTATTACTACATCGCAACCTTGCACTTGAGGCGAGCGAACATAACCCCCTATCATATGGATAACACCCGAGGGGGTAACCGATTGCCTAACCGGTGACCAATTTTCGTCGTTCCACGGTCAGCAACTATGGGAGGCAACCTCTGGTGGGGCCCAACTATCCACAATGACTTACAAAGGGCTAAATACAAAGGGTGCAACCTTCAATTGGCCCGACCACATACCAAGGGTATCATAGGATAAATTCTTGGG
>PVNU02002350.1:0-83073 GCA_003013855.2 Liriodendron chinense
GTTATGAGAGCTCGAGACTTGCGAATAGCTGCTCCGTATTTTTCAATCTTCGACTCCTGATCAGGTGAGCTCGAGAGTCGAGTGGGTGTCCCACACTTATCCAATATTCGACTCTCGATCAGATGATCTCGAGAGTCGAATGGACGTCCCGTACTTATCCATTCTACGACTCCCGAGCTTACGATCTCGAGAGTCGAACCGGCACTCCACATTTACCCGTTCTGCGACTCTTGATCAGATGATCTCGAGAGGCAAATGGGCACTTCTGCGTGAAATCTTATCTCCACCATTTTGCCTATAACAACGGTGGATGGCGAACTCATCTCAATCAATGCGCGGATCTTCTCGGGATTGGCTTCAATTCCTCTCTGATTTACAATAAACCCGAGGAACTTTCCCGATCTTACTCCGAAGGCGCATTTGCCGGGATTGAGTTTCATCCCATATTTTTTTAAAATTCCAAACATAACGCGGAAGTCGTCGACATGGTCCTCTGACTTGAGACTTTTTACGAGCATATCGTCCACGTAAACTTCCATGATTTTGCCGATGTGCTCTGTAAACATTTTGTTGACTAAACGCTAGTACGTTGCTCCGGCGTTCTTCAATCCGAAGGGCATCACCTTGTAACAATACAGCCGTCGGTCCGTGACAAACGCCGTTTTTTGCCTATCGGGAGCATGCATCTGGATTTGATTGTACGCGGAGTAAGCGTCCATGAAACTAAGAAGCTCGTGGCCCGAGGTCGCATCTACGAGCTGATCTATTCTAGGTAACGGGAAGCTGTCCTTCGGGCAGGCTTTGTTGAGATCGGTGTAGTCGATGCAAACCCTCCACTTCCCATTGGCTTTTTGACGAGGACGACATTGGCGAGCCAGTCGGGATAGCGGACTTCCTGAATGAAACCTGCTTGGCGCAATTTCTTTACTTCTTCTTCAATTGCCGTATATCTTTCTGTGTTGAAGGCTGGTCTTTTTTGATGAACCGGCTTGAAGGACGGGTCCACGTTGAGTCGGTGGACCATTACCTCGGGATTTATTCCAGGCATGTCCCGATGGGACTATGCGAAGGCGTCGGCGTTCTCTTTCAGAAAGGCGATCATCTTCGTCTGGATGTCGTCATTCAGTTGAGACCCGATTTTGACGACCAAGCTCGGGTCCTCTTCTGATAAAGAGACCTCTATCAACTCTTCAGCTGGTGATCCGCGCTCTTTCGTTTCTTCCCTGGGATCCAGGGGGGCTGCATGTGAAATGGCGGATATCAGGTTTTTGCTTTTTCCACGCAAGGTCAGCTCATAACATCGACGAGCCTCCTGCTGGTCACCTCGGACCACACCGATTCCATCTTCGGTTTCGACTTCATGGCCAGATGATAGATGGAGATGCCGTCTTTTAGAGCTCGTATGATGGGTCGGGCCGATGATCGCGTTGTAGGCCGATGGAGTGGTAACGACCAAAAAGTCGACCATGATCATTTTCTAGTTCGGCTCATCCCCTGCTGTGACTGGTAAGGTTATTTCCCCTTCAGGCATAATACAATCTCCTGTGAACCCAGTCAGGGCTGTTTTGACCGGTCTTAATCTAGATCGATCAATCTTCATTCTGTCAAATGCCGAGGCGTATATTATGTCGACCGAGCTCCCTGTATCCACCATCATCCTGTGGAGTTTTTTGTTTGCGACTACCATTGATACTACTAGAGAGTTGTCGTGTGGATGTAGTATTCTCTAGCAATCTTCTTCGGAGAAAGATATCATACGCTGGGCGACCTTTGGAATTTTTGTGGGTCTGCTGGTTAGATTCACCTGCAAAGCTTGCTCGGATGTCCCGTGCTTGACGAGCATAGGATTTGCGGGCGTGGCCAGAATCTCCAATGGTAGGTCCGCCGAAGATCACATGGATCTCTTCCATAGGATTGTTGTCGACCGGCTCCCCTCTTTCTTCCGACCCGAAGTTTCTAATCGTCGTCGGGACGTTGGGCGATATATTCTTTCAGGAATCCTTGTCGGATGAGTGTTTCTATCTGTCGCTTCAGGTCGAACAATCCACCGTGTTATACCATGATCTTTATGGTATAAAACAGTAGTTGGATTTGGACCTTCTGTCGGGGTCAGTCTTTATCTTTGCTGGTCGTCCGAATGCCTGTCTGTTCTTCTCGGCTAGGAAATATTTGCTCGATGGTCGTCTTGAGCGGAGTATATTTCTCGAATTTTGGAGCTGAAGTTTTGGCTCCGCGTGGATTAGCGTTTGAGTTCGCTCCACGTGGATTAGCGTTTGAGTTCGGCGATCGCGATCTGGACGATGCCTTTTAGCGCTGCTTTCCTCTTTGCGTTCTTCCTCTTATGAGACGACCCCTGAGCGTTTACCAGCTCTTCTGTGTTTATGCTTCGCAGCTCGGTCGAGGAATTCAGCAACCGACTGAGGGGGCCTGTTCGCCTACTGACCAGAGGAACTTCTCATCACGCAATCCTCCTATCATCGTATGTAAGCATACGTCTTGGGAGAGGTTCTCCCTGAACCGCTTCAGCGTTGATCGTGAGAAGTAGTCTTTCAATGATTCGTTGTCTTTCTGTTTAAAACCCGCGGCGAGGTGTGTCGAATGCTTCCTCGGGTCAGTGCTTTCCGATGAACTGAGTTGCAAATGCCCTGCTCAGCTCAGTGAAAGAGGAGATGGACTTCGGTTTTAATTGCGGAACCACGTCCAGGCCGAACTAGTCAAGGACAACGGGAAGGCTTTACACATAATGTGGCCATTAACCCCATGGAGTTCCATTCGGACCTTGAAGTTCTCAAGGTGCTCGGCTGGGTCTCCTATCCAGAATATTGCTTGAGCTGGGGTATTTTGAAGCTTTTCGGGAGAGGCTCGCTGCGGGATTTCGTCGGTGAACGGGGACTCAGATGAGTCTACCAGAACATCTTGCTGCTGTCGGTGCTCGGGCAAGTTGCGCTCGCTGGATATCACCGACCTCTCTCGAAGCTCTTTAAGCTCGGCTTCGAGGGGAGTGATATTATCGTCCACCCGACCTTGATCTTGACTAGCTCTGGCGGATCGTCTTTCTTCTATTCTGTGCCTCAGGTCGCTTGAAGGAAGTTCCGTGGCCGCTCGAACTCTCGAGGCTGAGGCTCGGCTCGCAACTTCATCCTCGTCGGGTCGCGGATGATTTGAGAGTGAGCGTGGCGGATGAGAACTTTGCTGAGGTTCAGGGTTGGTTTCGAGGATAGGTGCGGGTCGGACTAGACTATTCAGCAAGGCTGTAATTTCGTCCAATTTCCCGTCCACGCTCGAAGCGTCTATCTACCCCCACCAAATTGTTCTGCAACGCCTCCCACTTGTTCTTCTAATCTGGACAGTCTGGTCCCCGCGATTACGGGACCTCTGCCGTCCACTTAGAAGATTGAGGCAGCGTGACGAACTGCCGAGGTGAAGTACTGGAGTATTGCGAACAGGTGCTTCATCTTCGGAGTGATGCTCTTAGGAAAGCTCATCATTGACAGGGGCTTTCCCTTTCCTATTGCCCCTCCCACCGGCCATCGGCTTTTAGTTTTGAACGAAGGATTCTGTAAGAAATTACTTTTGTCGTCGTTCCCACAGACGGCGCCAATCTGTTGATGCTAATTCTGGTCAACGGACGAGGTGATAGAATTTATACGCGGGGGGAACAATCGCCACCGTAGAAATCCTTCCTTGCTGAATTGGAGAAGGTGCTTGAATCAGAGGCTTGACTTTGATTCTGCAAAACACCACAGAGAATAATAAAAGGGGGTGGCTGGGGTCCAGCCGTGAACCCTCCGATGCCTAAATTAGTAATGGCCTTTGAGAATCGTAGGATTACTTTGAATAGAGATTATTGTCGTACATGTAATCGTTGTTCATCTTCTTATTTATAGACGTTGATATGGATTTCGTGGGCCGAGATCACGGTGGATATCTTGCCCGAGAATCCAGGCGAGGATCTTGGGCCGTTCAGATCTTTCAGACTCTTCCGATCTTGAAGGACGCGCCCTCGTTTCAAGCCACTTAAGATGAAGGTGAGGTCGGCTTCCGTTTACCCGTCAGCTCGGGTCCGATCCGATCTATCTTCAGGGCAAGCGAAGTCAATAGCTCAGGCCTTCAATCTTGCTATATTATTTCGAGGTCTCATGTGCTCGGGGTCGGACAACTCGTGAAATTATCCCATAACAGGGTCATTGCTACACCCGGTGTAGCTAGCGTAGCTAACTCGTGGGTGTAGCAAAAAATTTCTCCCCTCTCTACTGTGAATTAAGCTGGTATCAATATTTGGCATTGTGAATTCGTACATCAAAGGTGGCTCATGTGCATTGTAATTGTAGAAGGACTCAAAGGCTAATCCAAAATTGTAGAATCCAACTTCTAAGGATTCCTACACGGAAAGAAAGGTAAGAAAGTTAATGTTGTAGCATGTAAAAAATCACGCATGCAAGGATGTTGAAGTCTTAGCATTCATAGAAGATATAGAGAGAGAGAGAGAGAGAGAGAGAGGATAAGAAATACTTCATTTAAATATGAGAGAGAACTTTACATCCATGTTGTGTATTTACTAGCTAACTCCCTCTCATTTTATTAAAAATGAGAGAGAGAGAGAGAGAGAGAGAGTTTACATTTATGTTGTGTCATACACTCATACTAGCTAAGGACTCTTATTTCCTAATCCTACTAACACCACACTCTAAGAAAAAAAAAAAATCATAATTACTTTCTTAGTTTAACTTGACTAAACCTTTTTTAGTAACTAAATATCCTAATTAAATTAATGCTTGATATTAATTCACAACACTGTGGATCTCTTTTGTTAAAATATATAACCCCCCAAAAAAAATTATAGCCAGTAGATAAAAGTTTACACATTAAAAAATATATATCTCATTCTCATGTGTTGTAGAATTATCAGATAAGTCCAAAAGGAATGCATGGATTCATTCATGCACGCCGATCTGAAGGGTCCAATCATGGGACCCATTGTGTAATTTTCTTTCTGAGTTGATGGGGGTGACTAATAAGTCAATTTGGATAGTCAAGCATATTATATGACCGTTATAATAGCACATTTGGTCCCGATTGTGTGTGTGATACCAAAGTCAATGTCATATGTATAAAATTGTCATTGAGTATTGTCAATTTGGATAATTCTTTTTTAGTGTGTTATAATTTATAAAATTGTCATTGAGTAAGAGTTTATACATTGTACAATTCTAATAGGAATTTTAGACATTTTACTCATAAGTTGTTGTCATATAGGGTACAGTGAGAAAAGGCTTTCTTTCTTTGTTGAAAATCTCCAGCACCATCTTCCAACGCCATCAATGGTGGTACAAGAGGTTAATTGTATTATCATTTTCTACAGTGGATTCTCTTACTGGTCATTTTGCTTGTAGATGCATTGAATCACCTAAATCTTGTGTTTCTTGTGGATTGTGGTTATGTTTAAGTACATATTACTTTTTAATTCATTTTTCTTTATTTTATTGGACATTATTCTTGATTAAATTATTGGTTATTGGTTGTACATTCAGTATTTATGGGTTTTGTTGAATTCGGTGACTAGTTTTGAGTAATGATGCTTAGTTGCATCACACTATTTGGATTGGTGTAGTTTTATACATGTACTTAGCTATCTAGTGCCTGTAAAATGGTCAAATTGTCTTATTAAAAGAGATTAGGATGGTGTGCCATAGATGCATTGATGCCATCAGATCAATGAAATACAAAAGCAATGACCAAAAAGTATAGACAAAAGTCTAGCCTTATACAAAACCTAGGAGGGTCACCCTCCTCACGGTCCCCTATTCTCTACATTAATATATGTATATATCCATTTTGAAAGTTGGGTCCCGGAATGGCCGCCAATTTCACAAAAATCACAGGGGACCACACGGCCCAGTAGTCGTATCATGGCTTGCAAAAACACTGTTTCAACCAAAGTCTGGCCACATTCATGCCCCACTGGATTGGCGAATCCTGGCATTTTTTTCTTCTGTCCCTAATCCACCATGGGGCCCACCTGATGGATGGATCTGATTTTTGTTGATCGTATCCATTCGCGGTCAAGGGTAAAGCGAATTCCAATTTATGGTAGGGTTGTGGGTTCATGTCAAGTGTCCACTCATGACATGTGGGGCCCATGGATCACTGATCCTGACTTTTGATCTGACAGGCTCCATTGATATTGTGGATACCCTAAAAATCTCACAAATTGGAGGATCCTAATCTCATTAGTGACCCACAAATAGACAACTTCAAGGGAAAAAAAAAAAAAACTATGGTTGAAATTTTTGCCAAAGACAGCTAGAATTTTATAATCTTTAACGTTTTAAGCGATCACTCATCAACTCTGTGAGACTTGTCAGATCAACGGTCCTGATCATGGCATCATTTGTGCGGACTAAGAAAATAAGTACAGTACGTGCACTCTGATGCACCAAGATCCTACTATTCGGATCCAAGTTACAGGAAGACCTGTAACCCTAACAACCTCTTTGAGGCGCACCATCATGCCTGTATTATATCCACTCCATCCATGCGATTTAGCAGCTCATCGGAGGACATGAGCTCAAAAATGAGATAGATCTAGAACTTAAGTGGCCCATGCCACAAGAAATAGTGGGGAGAGAAATGCCCACCATTGAAACCTTCTTGGGACCCACCATGATGTTTGTGTACCATCCAACCCATTCCTGAAGTGATTCCCATGAGGGTTAACTAAAACACACATATCGGCCTGATTCAAAATTTCTGTTGTCCCAAGGAAGTTTCAATGGTGAAAGTTCAATTCCTACTGTTACTTATGTTGTAGCTTACTTTAGTTTTGTATCTGCCTGTTTTTTATAATATTCACATGAGCTCCCACAAATGATGGATGAAGTGGATAACAGAAAGAAACTTAAGTTAGTCCCACAAAGCTTAGGTAAGAAGACACTTCTCAGGTAAACTTTACTTGGCTAACTCAAGCACCCTTTAGGAATGAACCTAAGAATCAGGTAAATCTGAAACTCAAGTGGGCCAAATCATAAGAAATAGTTGAAATGAAAATGCCTATCATCGATCCTTCCTACATCCCACCATGATGTTTACATGCAATCCATCTTATTCATAAGGTCATTCCCACGGGGGGATGAAGGGAAACCTCAATTCTCAACCTAATATAAACCTTCTATGGGCCCGAAGAAGTCTTCAACAACAAGCTTGCATTGTAGTACCCCACGTGAATGAGATCATGCCCTAACAGGAGCTGGTGCAGTTGATGGGCAAAGTGTTAGAATCAATGGAGCTTGATCATCATAAGTGTGATGTTCATCTAGTAACTAATGGGCACTTTTGTTGTTTCACATGGAATTTTATGCGAACCCACGTGAGTGAGATCATGCCCTAACAAGAGCTGGTGCAGCTGATGGGCTGAGTGTTAGAATCAATGGAGCTTGATCATCGTAAGTGTGATGTTCATCTAGTAACTAATGGGCACTTTTGTTGTTTCACATGAAATTTTATGCGAACCCTAGGTCCTTTTCGGATAATATATATTAGGTCCTGAGTGAGAGTGAGAGAGAGAGAGTTGCATTGAGAGTCACTTCTTCCTTTTTTTTCTTTTTTCTTTTTTGTGCTTGCCTTTGAGCACAGTAGATTAGTATGAATCATGAATGTACTAAATGAGAACCACGTAAATTTCTATATTGTGGTTTGCATCTTCTTAATGCGTTCTTGTGATTCCAATATTGTTGTGCATGTGGTCAAGAAGGGATCATTCTCCCAACATAAAGGGCATAGTCCTGTGATTGCCCACATTGAAAGAGAGGGGGCAATTCAACCTGACTTGCTAGGGTCAACTCAACCCAAGGTGAACTGAGTTGCTGCAAGTCACTGAGTTGTATCCCTACTATTTCTAGTCACTAGCTACATATGCAAAGGCCAAAGAGAAAAACCTTTCACACCTTGGCAGAGTGTGGTGGATGATAAGCACTGTGCAATATTTAACTAGAAATTGCAGGCACAGCATACAAGTAATCCAAATTAAACTGTCCAAATTATGTATCAAGTTGAGATATATTGTGAATAAAAATGTGACACTTAATCAATTACCTTGATACAGGATTGGCGGACATTTATTGGACGGTTAAAAATATCGGATGATCCTATTTCAACAATCAAGTGTCTACTAATCAGAGGTTAGGATCATTCAACCAATCTGATTTCGGGACTATGGCTATAGAACTCATAAACTCATGCCTCTAATGTCTTCAATCAATCTCTCCAAATCCATGTAAGATGACCCACCATGACTAACACATTTTCTCCCTAAATCTGCCATCTTAGCCGCTGATTTCCTCAGCTCTACATTTTCATGCATCAGCTCTCTCACCATCATCTCAACCGTCCGTCTGTCACACCTATCCTTCATGTCCAAACCAACCGTCCATACGTGGCCGACGAACCGGCTGTTTATCTGCTGGTCCGCAAAGAAGGGCCAGCATATCATCGGTACACCTGCAAACACGCTCTCCAGTGTCGAGTTCCACCCGCTGTGAGTCAGAAACCCGCCAACTGCCGGGTGGGCCAGAACCTCCTGCTGTGGGGCCCACTCAACAAGGCATCCCCTCTGATTGGTCGCTTCCAGTAACTCGCCTGGGATATGGCCCACGTCCCCTTTCCCGTTGACGAGGTCCGGCCGTATGGCCCACAGGAACCGGGTCTGGCTGTTGACCAGTCCGTGCCAGAACTCGAGCAACTGGGACCGAGTCACGACTGCGAAGCTGCCGAAGCTAACATAAAGGACCGAGTCGGGCGGTTGTGAGTCGAGCCATGTCATGCAGGTTCGGTCTTCTTTCCAAAGGCTAGAGGATGAGGAGGAATTGTTGTGGGTTGACTCAGTAGAATCGGTGAGTCGGGTTTTGAGAAGGGCGTGGAGGGGCCCGATTGCATAGGTGGTAGGGAAATTGGCTCGGATTTGGGAGAGGGTGGGGCCCTCCAGGTCTTCGAAGGTGTTGAAGATGAGGGCAGAGGCGCGAGCCGAGCTGAGTGTTTCGGAGTGGACAGTTTGGAGAACTGGTTCGCTGAGTCGCTTGACTCGGCAGAAACTCGGTAGATCGCGGCGGCGGAGAATGCTTTCCATTCCTGGCACGCACGTGATTGGGTGGTCCATGTCAGCGTCGTCTGAGGAGAGAGATTTTTGTTAAATAACTAAGATAACCTTGTTTTCTAAAATGACTAAATTAACCTAGCACCGTCAACGGTTCATATTCGGGTCGGGTCCTACAGTACTCGTACGGGGGCTAGCCGGGTTAAGCTTCTTGCCGGTCCAGGTCTAGTTCTGTCACCTGCATCGGATCTGATCGAGTATAACTAGAGCTGGGCACAAACCAAGCCAGCTCGAAAGCTCAGCTCAAATTGGTTTGAAAAAGCCGGGCTTGGATTGGTTCAAATGGAAGCTCAAACCAAACCAAGCCTCTAAGACAAGCTTGTTTGAAAAACAATCCAAGCTCAAACTAAGGCAGTACCAGCTCGGCTCGGTTTGCAGCTCAATTTAATTAAACTCGTTTGATTTAGCTAATTCGACTGGCAGATTGTAAGCACACTGTTTCCTATGGTGTGATCCACTTGAGCTTTGGATAATGAATCCATTTTAGGATCGTGTAAATATGGATAATGCATATCCATGATGACATGAATAATACATATTACATATACAAGAATGCATACTCGGTGTACTTTTGTTTGGAAAATGCTCTTATATGTTTATTTTGAAGTTGCACTCCTTTGGGAGGATGTTAAACATCATATAGTAGGATACATTTGTATTTTTTTTTAACTTTTTAAATTCTTTTCTAATTAAATAAAAAAGCAAAAAAAGAACTGCCAGTTATTTGAACTCGGCCGGCCCGGCTCAATTTGAAATTTTAAACCAAACCAATCCCAATTCGAACTAAATTTTTTCAGAGCAAACCATACTTAGGCTGCATGAGTCAGCCCGAAATCCAAACCAAGCCGATCCACAAACTAAGGTGGCACAAAAATAAGCCAAACCAAACTAGGGCTAACTCAGCTCGGCCGGATCATTGCCCACCCCTAAGTATAAGACTTGTCGGATACCAATGGCAATGAGCCTTCGGACCTGCTTTTTCCCAGCCGGATCCACCCAGGTGGGTGGGATACCTGACCGTGGAGCCCACCTTGATGTACGTGTCTTATATCTACGCCGTCTATCCGTTTTGAAAACTCATTTTACGGCAATTGGATCACTTTAGGCCCCACATAGCTTTCAAGCACAGGAATCCCATCCCTAGCTCGCCCTTGAATTAGCTTGGCATACAAAAATAAGACCAGAAATGAACTGCATGGGTATACAGTCATGTGCCCCATCTATCCACCATCCAAACCATCCAACAAATGATCACAGCCGTTCATTGTACGTGGCCCACTTTAGTTTACAGGAAAGAAATAAACGTACCTTTGAATGGGAGCTCGCCTGCTTGAATCAGTTTGGGTATACAAAAATAACACCAGAAGCTACAAGCACTGAGTGTGCGAAACATGATGATCGGAATCGCAAGTTCATCAGCGACGTCGATCGTAAATGTCATGAACCCATCACCAATAATACAAGTGACCGGATCGTCTGATCGACGGTAGGATATCAACATCTCTCTAAACAACGGCTTTGTGTTGGCCTTAAGCGAGTTGAACAAGTCCATCAAGTGGTCAGCGGACCGTGGGTGGTCTGGTGGGAGCCCATCAGATATGGTTGCGAATCGGAACCCAGGCCAGTGGGCCACATCAGCCCTGATGTTAGTGCTTTGGAGTAGACGGTCGTGATTGTGATGAGAGTTGAGGAAGGTGACGTGAAATTCAGCTAGAGAGAGGAGATGTGCTAACTTGAGCATGGAGTTTACGGGGCCTTGGGCAGGGAGGGGGAATATCAGTACGTGAGGGACTTTCTTTCGGTGTGGTTGCTCCATGGCTTCCTCTCTTCTTTCTTTCTAATTTCTTTTGTTGCAAAGATTGAGTCTGGTGGGTTTGTTTGTGATTTATCCCCATTATTTTAAGAGGTAGCATTGTAAGATACCTTCACAACTAGTGGCCATAGCAATTGGGCATGTCTTTTTTTTTTTTTTTTTTAAATTAAAATATGAGAGGACACCACTTGAAGTTCGTGAAAGCCATACTCTGTACAACCATTGGGAAGCGGCCAACAAAAAGACAAAGCCACACATTTCTAGTGCACACAAACCCATATAATATAGAAATATAATGAGCCCACAAAGAAGATAACACTCAATTGCCACTACTATACATATTAATTTAAATTGTAGAAAAGGAGCTGATTTATGCATCAATTAATTAATGGACTTGGCCAAACTGAATCTTAATTAGTACTTAGTTGGAAGACTTTTCCTTCTGATGTTGTTGCGGGGACAAATTCATCTTCCACACTTTATATCCCTTTTAAACTTCTCCATGAGATTAATGGCCTGTTGGGCACCATGGATTTGATGAGAAGGGATGAGAAATCCATTACTTTTTCTGTTTAGTGAAGCGGATTTGATGGGAAGTGAATTTTATATGAATCCATGACAAATCAAAAGTGTATTTCTCAACACCTTTTAGATTCCTCCCAAAACGGTGGAATTTGATGAGAAATCCTCCCCATCGCAACGTGGGACCCAATGACAGTGGCGTCCATAGTGCAATGTGTGTGTCTTACATCTATGCCATCCATCCATTTTGAAAACTCATTTTAGAGCATTTAGCGCATGATCCAAAAAATTAAGTACTGGCAAATCTCAGGTGGACCATAGTAACGTAAACAATGGTACTCAACCATTAAAAACTTCTTGTGGGCTAGAAAAGTTTTAGATCAAACTTATATTTGTGTGGTCTCTTCATCTAGGTCTTTGTGACATTTTCAATAGGTTGGATGGAAAGTAAACATTCCAGTAGCCCCCATGAAATTCTTTAATGATGGGGATTCAATCACTACTACTTCATGTGGTATGGTCCACCTAAGATTTGGATCTGCTTCATTTTTTGGGACCATGCCCTAAAATGAGCTTTTAAAATGCATGGACAATGTAGATGTAAGGCACATACATCATAGTGGCCCCACAATTGGGGATCCACCCAAACCGTGCCCATGTATATATCCCTGACTGTAGGACCCAACATGACGTATATTTCTCACATCCATGCCATCCAGCCATTTTGAAAGCTGAGTTTAGGCATGATCAAAAAATGAAGAAGATGCAAATCTCAAGTGGAACACACCACAAGAAATAGTGATAATTAAATACCCACCATTAAAAAATCTTAGGGCCACGTGAATGTTTATTCACCGTTCAACTTGTTAATAAGGTCATAAAGACCGGGATGAAGGAACCACACAAATATCATTTTGAAACAAAACTTTTACGCGTCATAAAGGCCACTCTCTACTTTTTCATGTTTTATGGTCCACTTGAGACGTGGATCTACTTTATTTTTGGATCCTACCATAAAATGAGATGTGGATGTATGGCATAGATTTAAAAATGGATGAATGGTGGGATCAAATCCAAAGTATAGGTCAATATATGGTGGGATCAAAATTCACACCGTACATTCCCTCTTGTCTCCAAGTTCCGGCTGTCAATCATGAAATTTAAAATTGATAAGAATTGGAATTAAGGAGAATTCATATCATGGATTCCATTTCTCATCACTTCCTCTTAAATCCATGGTGTCAAACAAGTCCTAAGGTTTTTCATATACATAAGTGGGGGAACTAAAACTTTTATATATATATATATATATATATATATATATATATATATATATTAAATACCCAATCCATATATATATTAAATACCCAATTCATATATATATATATATATATATATATATATATATATATATATCCCTCTCTTAAGTCTCTGTAGTGTGGAATGGAATTCCATTTCTATCTGAATTACGATACATATATATGAACCACGGCTCAAGCGCACCACCACCTCAAACTTATTTGTATTGATCACAGTTATAGTGAGGCCCACCAGTATACTCAATTTAAATAATCCAGCGGTCGAATAAAAACCGATGATTATTTGTGGCCTATCTAATAGAAATCTTATATTCTTCCATTTGGATCATATTGATCTATTAAAGAAAATAAAACGATTTTTTTGAAAACTTTTATACAATATATTCATTTTGAAAGTTCTTAATAGGATCTCATTATATTTTTAAAAAATACTATTAGATAATATGAAGCAACACTTCTTAAATCGAGCATATGAAAACCATTGATATTGGATCATAGTAGTCATCACAAAATTTATTTATTTTTTAAATAAGAAGATTCATAGTCATGAATATTAGCAAGTTTAACGACCTAGATTAAAGACACTACAAGAAAACGGTTTTTTACCGACGAAAGTATTACCGACAAAATTATTTTCGTTAGTAAAAAGCATTTTTCCCGACGAAATAAAGAAATCGTTGGTAAAAATCATTTACCTACACCTATTCCTAAATCCATTCACCTAACCTAAACCTAGACCCAAACTCGCAAACCTAACCCTAAATCCGATCCCAAACCCAAAAATCTCAACCTATGCCTAAACCTAATCCTAAACTCAAATCACCTAAACTAAACCTAAATCTATTCCTAAATCCATTCACCTAACCTAAACCTAGTCCGAAACTCGCAAACCTAACCCTAAACCCGATCCTGAACTCGAAAATCTTAACCTATGCCTAAACCTAATCCTAAACTCAAATCACCTAAACTAAACTTACACCGATTCCTAAATCTATTCACCTAACCTAAACCTAGACCCAAACTTGCAAACTTAACCCTAAACCTATACCTATTCCTAAATCCATTCACCTAGACAGCATCGACGTCGCACGGTGCATCACAGGCATCTGATCCTTCGGTTCAGCATACACCGGGCACTGCATGTAAGTCTAGCCATTTATTTAGTTATTTCTGTTTATATTGTTACTTACATATATCTTTTCGCGACGGCATCTTCTACCAGCCGACGAGGACGTGGACCCACACGTGGGTTGGTTTTAGAGTGACTTACGCGTGAGGATAGGGTGGCGGTAGAGTTCCCACAGGACTGCCTTAGACCTGTTGGGGACAGTGCCAGACTATTTACGTCTGAGGTCGGTGTCCTATGCCGATCTCTGATCCCCGCCACCACCCCCCGTTGGACTGACTTGACAGATGATGTGCGACAGCTCATCCGTCAGCGCCTTTAGGTAAATTTTAGTAAATTGAAATTTTCTTTTATGAAAGTTCATTTACGGTTAAGTCTTATTCTTAATAAGTTTATTGCCTTAATTTATTATTTACGAAACTGCAGGATAAATTTGTCTTCGATTTGAATGTTCCTTACATTTCTTATGCCATCGACGACATGATCAGAGAGCGGTTCAACGAGTACCGCGGAGAGTTACACCAGCGGTACAAGCGGTGCAGGACACATGATGAGGCCGTACTATCCGCACCATCGCACGTTACTACAAACGACTGGCGGATACTCTGCAAGAGATTTTCGTCGGAGGCTTTTCAGGTAATATTTATAAATTTATGATATCTTAAGGTAACAATTAAATTCGCAATTAAATTCTCAATTAATAGCAATGTATTTTGTATAATGTGTTCAGAAGAGGAGTAGAATAAATTCTGCGAACAGAGAAAAGTTATAAGTGAACCACATAGCTGGTTCAAAGTCATTTGTACGACATCGTTACGACATGGTAAGAAATTATTAATGATTATTAAGTTAATATATTATTTTGATTGGCATTTATTATAAGTCTTCTTTCCTTTCGATTGCGCAGCGAGATTCCGTCACCGGCAAGGAGCCTAGACCAGTAGACCTCTACAGAGGGACTCACTATCAGCAGGCGACGGGATCTTGGGTTCATCATAGAGCCAGTGAGCATTGGGTAAAAATCTTTACTTTGTAAAATTTAATTGCGCATTGATTGATAATAATGTCATTCATGTCATTTTTTATGAAATTTCATATGTTTTCATTACAAGCGGCGATGGACACGATACGCAGTCAGCCCACTCCCGATGGTAGTCAGCAAAGTGAGCCAGAAATCCTGAGCGAGGTGCTTGGCACCCGTTCTGGATATGTGCGTGGGCTTGGCCATGGTGCCAAGCTCATGGCACCCACTAGAGGTAGTTCCAGCCGATCCGTAGCTGGTGAGAGCGCTCTACGCCGAGCTGATATCGCAGAGAGAGGGGTTCAGCAACTACGGTCGTCGTCGATGAGATTAGAGAGCAGTTGGAGAGGCAGAGAGAGGAGGAGCAGAGGCGTAGGGAGGAGGAGGAGAGGCGACGGGAGGAACAGGAGAGGAGGATCGAGGAGTTGCGGCAGGAGCATGAGCGACGGATGCAGGAGATGTTTCAGGCTCTCGCTGCACGTTTTGGCATCGATGCCCCGCCACCTCCGCCTTCATCTTCGTGATCTTTTTTTTAATATACGAATGTTAACTTATATGTATTTGTGCGTGGATGAATATTGGTTGTTTGTGGATGTGGAATGGATTATTTGTGTATTGATGGTGTAGTTTGTGTTTATTCGTATGTATGTGGATGTGAATAGGATAAAAATGTATAGGTTTATTTATAGGTGTATATCAGGAATTGTTTACTGAATTTTGAAAACAAATGGAACTGGGAAAGGGAATACTATTATCGACGAAATTGTTCGTAGGTAAAAAACATGAAAAAAATTTTACCAACGAAATTTTTTGTTGGTAATAAACTTGTAAAACTTTTACCGACGGATTATTTCGTAGGTAAAAATATTTTACCGACAGATTTTTTCGTATATAAAAACTTTTACCGACGAAACTTTTTGTAGGTAAAGACTTTTCCCGACGGATTTTTTCGTAGGTGAAAACTTTTACCGACGAACATTTTCGTAGGAAAAAACCTTTACCAATGAAAATTTTCGTAGGTAAAAACCTTTACCGACGAAAAATTTCTTAGGAAAATTTCTTTTACCGACGAATCACATTTTTTTCCGACAAAAAATCATATGTTTTTTCGATGATTTTTTTCGTCAGTAATGGTTTTATTATTGCCTACGAAACTTTTTTTCGTCTGAAAAAGCCTTTACCGACGGCCTTTTTGCGAGGATGTTAGCCGCGAAAAATTTCGTCGGGAAAAAGTTTTACTAAAAGCCGACGAATTATTTCGTCAGTAAAAATGAAATTTCTTGTAGTGACATGGGGTGTGGTATGAAGTAATTACACGTTTAGTGTGACTATACATGCCTATCTTCAAGTTGTTTAACTGTATTTATTATGAGTTTTACATGTCTAATGAAACACATACAAATCAAAATCATACTTACTAATCAAAACAAATATGCACACTAAAAAAGAAATAAATTATAAACTAAATAACACATCAATGTATATCTTTACAAAATCGAAACAAAATTGAACTCCCACTAATCAAACACATAATTAAAATTTACAACTTCTATAGGGTCCGTATTCATACCTCAGTGGAAGACTCACAGGAGTTTCAACATGAGATCATGGATTCAAGCACCAATTGTAGTGAAATCCCACTGCAATGTGAATATGTGTGTAAAAAAAAAAAAAAACTTTTATAGTATGATAGGAAAGCCTTTAGTGACAATTTCTTTATAGTTATCTAATTGTTTATCTGTAGATTACTAAGGTACCTATTCAATATTCCAACTACAAAAGTAATATCCAGACGCATACAAACCTAAAGATACATAATGCTCCCGATTGTTGACGCATAATGAATATCTTTCATCGTATTCTTTTTTAGGTTATTCTTAGGACATTGGAATTAGTCAAACCTATCACCATTTATAATAGGTGCTTAGAAAGGAGCATAACATTGTATACCGAACCTTTTAAGGTCTTATTGATATAAACCCTCTACGATAGGCTAAGCAGCCTATTTGATCTATCCCGGCATAGCTCAATGCCAATAATAATGAAGGCATCACCAAGATCTTTCTTCTCAAAATTTTGATATAGAAATTTTTTAGTTTTGCATAATAATTCAATATTATTATTAACAAATAAAATATTGTCAACATATAAGACTAATATTATAATTTACTCCCAGTAGCTTTAAAATAAATGCAATCAGCCACAATGTTTTGAATACATCTGAGGAAACAATTTTATGAAACTTTAGATACTACTATCATGATGCCTATTTCAATTCATAAATGAAATTCTTAAGCTTGTAGACTAGATGTTCTAAGATTTTAAATTTAAAACTTTATAATTGTAGCATATATGTTCTCCTAGAGATCTTCATTAAATAACGTAATTTTAATATCTATTTAATGCAATTTTAAATTCATATGAGTTACAAGAGTTATCATAATCCTAAATAAGTTTTTCTTTTATATAGGTAAGAAAGTCCCCTTAAAGTCAATGCCTTCATATTGATTAAAACTCCTGACAGCTAATTTAACTTTATACTTTTCAATATTACAATTAAAGTTTCGCTTAGTTTTCAATACTCATTTATAATCAATCAGCTTAATCCGTTCAAGCAATTTAATAAATTCCTAAACTTTCTTATCTTTCATAGATTTCAATTCATTCTTTATGGTATCTAACTATCGAGAAGAACTAACAATTTATTTAACTTGTGAAAAGAATGTAAGATCATTTTCACTCTTATGTTAAACCTACGCTCCTGTAAATATATGATAAAGTAGTCTAGAATTGCAGATATTTTCTTTTTGATATTTTCTTAATAACTCATCGTTCTGAATTAGGTTTTATTTCCTCATTGGTGTGTTGTATTTAAGACTTTACTTAGCCATCCGCAGTTATTTCAGGCTTTACTATCAAATGGATGATTACACTACTGAGAATGACTAAGGTGGGAATAATAATCTATTCTTCCTCAAATACAATATTCCTTAAGATTATGCTCCCATTATTTTTAGTATTTGCAATAAACCTAACATTTGTAGTCTTCATAATTCTTGTGGAGAAGGATGAACAATAGAATATGATTTATTTTTTTATTTATATCTTTTTGAATATCGAACAAAGAAGTAATTGATCATCTTAGAGTCAAGCTTTAGATCTACTTCATTTTTGGGCTCATGCTCTAAAATGAGCTGGAAAATGGATGGATGGGGTGGATAAAACACATACATCATGGTGCACCCCACAAAGCTTGATCACCGGGTCACCAAGCAATCCACATCCTGAATGAATGGTTGGGAACTGTAGCATTTGTGCCATCTAACAAGGAATCTATCATTGAACTGGAACTGTCATATAGGGTTGATTCCTGCAATAGTAGGGTTGTTAACAGGTCGGGCCTAAGGTTAGCTCCAGCTCAGATTTTAAACCGTTCCAGCTAGGCTTATTCAAATTTAAATTTTGTCTAGCCGAGCCCGGGCCATTGACAACCCTATGTGTTTTTTGTAGCATTCAAAAATTAGGTGTGGTTTTCCTCATCACATTTGGCATTTACCCACAACTACATGGCACATTTTGGATAGAGCTTATCCATAAAATCACAGTGATCAAACAACATCAACAATTCAATTAATGGCCATCAAATACATGATTATAAGTAAAATAGTGAGTGGTGCATCTTCTATAGATGAAATCTATCAGATGGTTATCGAGCTTTCTCAGTATAAATTTTGAATTATACTTGTGCTCATGCAAGGTTGTTCTAGAGATTTGGTCAGCCTGTGCTGCCATACAACTACATCAATTTGCACCTCTGACCCACCAGCACTTATATGGTGGAGTCTACAACCAAAGTCTAGAACATCAAAACCCCATATCATAGCAAAATCTCTGTTCCGAGCTATGGTCCCATGCATGAACAAAATATATAGTTCATGAACTGGTCAACATGTGAGCCAACATGGAATGCAACTCTACGAGTTAGGGTTGAAGAAATCATATGATTGAAGATTTCTAAGCATCGAGGTCCACCTGTTTCAAGCACCCAGGTCACCTGATGAGTGGATTAGTTCGATTTTTTTTTTTTTTTTTTTCCTGGAGAAACATCTTAAAGGTTAGAACCGCTTCGTCGGTTGCTTGGATACTTAAGACTGGTCCTCAACAGTAGCGCATGTGGCTGCATGTAGTTGATACAGGAATGGTACACCTTGTCCATAGGTACGAACTTGGCAAAACTTCCACCGCAAACCAGTACATGCCACCCAATAAATACCGATATCATCCATTGTTCCCATGCGGAGTTCCACCCTGCACATGCGGGGAGAGTTAAAGTCTCTTGATATACACTGATATGCCATCCTATGATGGCTTGAGCTTTTAGAGCAAGTGGTGATTTGACATAGTACCAGAGTGGAAGTTTATGAGAATCATGTGTCTAAGTTACGAAGGCCTAGCATATGATTAGGCATAATGTAATATCTTCATACTAAGTGGTCACAGAGTCCCCACCCATTGGGTGCATACCTCATGTGGCAGGATTTAAGTAGTGTGAGCGATGGGAGCCATAGCCTTTCTTTTCCAGTAAAGCACATACATGGCTAAGGGTCCCATCGCTGACACCATGTCCCACCCACCAGTTGCATCACACCACATTGGGTGATCACACCCAGGTCGATGGTGAACAGGTCACCACTCAATCCGAATCCATATAGGCATGGTGACCCTGACACCACCCACCTGCTGTCATGGGCTGGGCATGTGCCTCAGTTCGGGCAAACAGTCCAGATTCATGCCCGAACTAGACACACAACGATTGAATAAGCCTGGACCAAGATTTGCCCAGCCCACTACAAACTGGCCCATTGCTATTCCTATGCATGCCGTACCTTTATGTAGAATTGGATTGGCATGAGATTACATAGGGCTGTGGATGGAAACCTAGGCCTGTGGGGGTACCTGAGAGATAGGGCTATCAATGGGCCCAGCCCAAACAATTCAAAATCTAGGCCATTCCTAACGACCCTACTGAGAAACTACTACCAAGAGACCAACCAATTTAAACAGGTGCAGGTCCATTTTCCAGACCTGTTTATTAAATCGGATTGGGTTCAGGTTGGACATAAGATAATAATAATAATAATATATAAATTAGGTGGGGTTGTTGGACACAAAGTAACACCCGTATATGCATTCCTATGTATGCAAACACAAATGCATAAATAAGAGAAATGCTCCGGTTTTCTTACTGCCCTATTTGTTGGGGTCGTTTGGATGGAAGTAAATGGGAGGAATTGAAAGGAATTGAGAGTAAATGAGGTTAGAGTTGTGTCTGCATGGGATTAAATGGATTTGGGCGTAAATGAGTTAGGAGTAAATGGAGTTAATTAAAAATTTGAAGAAGGGACAAGATTTGAGAGTAAATGGAGGTAAATGCCTTTTTGGGCTCCTTTGGAGAGTCACACAAGTGAATAAAGGTGTCGCTATGCATGTTTCATCCAACATACATATGGCATGCTGACGATACTCTGAAGCAATTCACTTATCAACTACATCACTAAAATTAAAACAATAGAATAATCCAAACCATCCAAACATTAGTCATGTATACGGATGGTTTAAAAGGCATTGGCAGGTTGCTTGTTTTTTATCCTTACATTTGCGGCCTACCGAAAGCTTGGAATTTTCATATTTTTTATTGAGTATATATTTCAATGAGCTTATTACAATCATTATATTAAAAATAACATATGTACATTAACTTAAAATATTAGAGATGATTTGGGATATCACATATGCTACTGTGAAAATATTGAAAAAAATTTATCAACTCCAAATCCTCTCATCCAAACAAAATATTTGGATTTCAATACATTTCATTCACTCCTGTCCAAACACGAGTTAGTCACTTACACTTGAAATATGAGCCATTTACAAGCTCACAAAGGACACCCACTCCTCATTGCATTTGTTCAGTTGGACAGTCCAATCGATCAATCTGAGTTTCCATTAAGTTCAGAATAAATTTCATGTACAACTATGCAAAATCACCCTCATCAGATGATCTAATCCATTCTTGATTTGGCCTTATTTTTTGTGGAAGCTATAGATGGGATTACTATGATTACCCAACAAAAGTGATTCTTTGGAAAACATAAGCAGTCCATGATGGTCCCTAGCAAATAGATGGATCGAATTGCTGATTGAAGCTATTTTTTGTAAATGATCTTGGCCGTTCATATTTAAGGCCATTTGATCGGGCTGTTTAAATGTCCCCATGCAACTAGGAGCACTGTAACTTATAGCTCTATGCGAGCACTGGACCGTTTTATGTTGTTTATGATGGTATGAGCCTAACCAGATCTAAATGCAGTTTTCAGCTTGCGGCCGAATACTAAAGCTGTCAACGGAACGGGCCTGCGGTTGGCTTGGGCCTGGAATTTTGATCTATTTAAGCCGGGTCTATTCAAAATTTTGATTTGCCCCACCTGAGCCTGGCCCATTGACTGCCCTACCTAATACACCACATGGAAAAATAAAACAATATCCTATCTAGAGATGGGCCCACCCAATGACCGGTACCAAACCTGATGTAGAGCAAGCCGCTGATTATTTCATGGCCTAGATGGACCAAAAGAAGACCGGTTGGGGTCGAAAATGATTTGGACCGTCAGAACCGTAAACCGGTCGTATCTCACAATCTGAAATGAGTTTTATACATATAATATATGATTTTGGGGTAGCTCGAACTACTTTAGCCACCCAATCCCGCTACGCGGGTTGCCCATGCCGAAATCGCGAGATTTGACCTTATCGATGGTCATTAGGTTAGTTTATTTTCAGTTTTACTATTTATAGTAAGTTTTAATTCGATCATAACTTTTGATCCGTAGGGTTTTAGAGTTAGTGCCCAACATGAAAAGGGCTTAAAATATTTAGTAGA
Source organism: Liriodendron chinense (assembly GCA_003013855.2). Taxonomy (NCBI): domain Eukaryota; kingdom Viridiplantae; phylum Streptophyta; class Magnoliopsida; order Magnoliales; family Magnoliaceae; genus Liriodendron; species Liriodendron chinense. Next base: position 21,890 of record PVNU02002350.1, read on the forward strand.
ACAACATGGTTGGGCCCGTTTGAAAACTTTCTATTTTTTACCGAAAACCAAAAGTTCTAATATGATTGAGCGACTTTTACAAATAGTAAGTTTACCATTTATAGTAAACTATGTTTTCTAGAAGTTTGAGTTTGAGTTGGAGTCTAGTATTTTACCTAGGGTTTAATTTTCTATTTATATGTATTGTAATTCCGTTTCTATTGATTTCAATATATAAAAAATAATTATTTGAAATTAATTTTCTCTTTTTATTCTTTTATTTCTTCTCGTAGATTTGAGAAACAATTAATTAGGGGCACGGGGATCGACCTATCACGTCCTCTCTACGTCAAAACCCAATATAGGACCATCCAAGAAATCAAATGTAGGACCCGAACCCAAATACTAAGTATGATACACCAAGACCCAACCCAAATTTGACCCATCAATAATCCTAATGGATATATCGATTTGAGTGGACAATTCATTTATGCTGCATTTGGATTGAATTGAATGTTATTTTGGTGGAGAAGAAATAATCAAACTTGGAGACCTTTTTTATTGTGATTTTAACCAAGTGAAGAAAATTTTCCAACACAAGGCCATCTTGCAGCCACATTGTCACTTTCACTTTGCAATTTTGACCATCAACACAAGGAATTATGTGATATGTGGACCATTGATGTGACTTGCTTAGCCAAGCCATTGGATTTTTTTGTGCCGCCATGACTTCTAGAAGAGGAAATATCTTTAACAGAACAATCTTAATCTTTAGATGCAAGTAGATGGTTGGAAAAAAGAAACACCCATTAATGGTTAGCCAATAAGATTATGAATTGCTCCATCAAAGCATCCACTTGCCAGCCATACCTATCTCTTATAAGAGGATTGTAACGTGGACATAAGAGTTAAAACTGCCGCCTATCTCCTAACTACTTTGATTGATTGATTGAAATTTTTGGTGGTGGGTGGAGACATTTTTCAGATGATTGAACCGGAGATGGAACAATCTTTTCCATGTTAAACATAACCTTTGGCATGTTAAGATTTATGGAGCTTGATCATCAAAGATGTATTGTTCATCTAGCCAGCATTTCTAGAGGGTCTCAACTACCCATTTGCTCGGTGTCCAAGGGTGTGACCTAGTCTAAAGGGCAATTTTGTAATTTTACAAGATTTTTTTTCGTAAACTTAGTTCTAATAAATGAGAGAGAGAGAGAGAGAGAGAGAGAGAACGAATTATCATTATATTGAGAACTGCTTTTTTATTATTTATCTTTTAGCATAGTGGATTAATATGAATTTATGAATGTGCTAAAAGAAATCCACTTAAATCTTCCTACTATGGTTTACTGATTTTTTTTTTTTTGTCTTCTATTTTGATATTGATGTGTGTGGGTTTATACATTGTTATTTTTTTTTCCCTTCCCTAACAATAAGTAAATCTTAAATTGCAATTATATCTCTTTCAATCAAACATCCAAGTAACAAAATAGCCAATTTTGAGGCTTTTTGTAATTGTGATTTCAATGAGAGTAGAACTTTTTTTCTACGATGCATGTCAGTTGTCACATCCACATTGTCACATCAAGTACACAATTTTGACTATCAATAAGAATAATTATATGATGGGACGGCCAATGCTGTAATACCAACTACCTAGGTGGTTTGTTTACCCGAACCATTGGTTTGTTCTGTCCCACCATGGATGGATTTCATAAGTATTTTTTACAGGATGATCTTAACCGTTGGATTCAAGTAAGTGGTTGGAAAAAATAAATGCCACAATTGTCTTTGTTCAGCCAATAAAAGTCCTAGATGTAGGGATGATTATATCAGACTCAAATATTTGGAGCATTGTATACTACCAAGGTAGGACCCAATAGACCACTACTTTGGATTACCTAATCATGGCCCCCACCGGACCAAGATTGAAAACTGTATGGCATAAAGATACAGTATCAGTAAAGTCCTCTTGATTACACATGGTGGTCCATGTGTACCTTAATGGGTGTAACAGTCAACTTCTTTCAATGTCGGAAGGGCTTTTGGAAAGCATTCCATTAGTAGGGGTGTAACCAGAGCGGTCTGGGCTGGGTTGACCCAACTCACAACTTGAACTGACCCAAATTTCAAGCCGAGGTGTCCAACCCAGACCTAACCTGAAGTCCTGTATACTCAACCCAAGCCGACCAGAATTCAAATAGGGTTGGCATTTTCCAACCCAAACCAAACGCAAGGACCTTGACAACCCAACCCAGCCGCATGTGAACTCGGTTGGTTCAATCGGGTTCAACCCCAATAATTAGGGTATAGGAAGTTGCTTGAGCCTCTATGGGGTTTCAAGACAGGTCTGGGATTTAAGTGCTCATAGGTGGTGAAGTTCCACTATCGGGTGTGTGTGCGTGAGTGGGTGTTGGGTGTGTGCTGGGTGCATGTTAAAAATAAAATAAAATAAAATAATAAAGCCTCGATTGTTGAGTGATGGTAAGGATAAACCATGCAACATCCAAAACTTATAATATTGCCTGCATTTTGGATCAAATATTAGCTGGAAATGACATGTGGCATTGATCCTAACACAAAAATAATCTAATAATTGATATTAAACATCCATCACTAGGTTCCCACCTTTGATTGACTATCCCTCTTAACGTTTACCATTTTTTGTATGATTCTCAATGGCCAGTGAAATGGACGATCGATAATGGTCATATAATCACAAATAATTTCGTCAATGATATATCCCATCCATTATGTGGGTCCCACCCTTGACTGCTCGTTACTTTAAAAAATCATTTTTCTCGTATAATCTTATTCGTCCATTCGATGGTTTGGGAAATGGATGGCCTTTATTGATCATACTATAAACAGTTCAATAATTGGTTGTCTATCATGTGGATCCCATACACTTAATTGCACAACACGGTACAAAAACACTTGGTTGGATGATCCCTATAGTCCATTCAACACTTGAGAAAATGGACCATCCATTTTAATCATACTAAAATGGTCCAATCAATGATCTAGATCATCCATCATGTGCTTCTATTCTAGATTGTCCATCATCATCAAAAACTCTTCATTAGATTATCCCATAATAGTCATTTAATGGTTAGGGAAATGGAAGGTCATTGATCACTGATCCTAGCCACACTTGATTAGGGAGATGGACGATCAACTTCAAATGGTTTGCTTATTGATCTAGACCATCTGCTGTTTGAGTCCCACCTTTGATTGCCCATCCACGTTAAAAAACCAAAAAGCCAATTTTTCAGATGACCCTAGCCATTCAATCATGGGAAAAGGATGGTCCATAATGATTATATTACAAAAGATTTAATCACTGATCTAGACCATCTATAGTGTGGGTCCAATCCTTGATTGCCCATCCCTCTAAAAACACACTTTGGCCGGTGGATCCTATTCTTTCAAACAATGCCAGGGAATTGATTATACTACAATTGGTCTGATCATTTATCTAAACCATCCATCATGTGCGTCCCACCCTTGATTTCCTTTCCGTCTTAAAAATCACTTTATTAGTCGACTGATCCTAACCGTCCATCAATGTCTCGGGAAATAGCCACTTCATATTAATTGTCCTACAAACAATTCAACCATTGATCTAAACCCTTAATCGTCTAGGTCCTACTTTTGAATGCCCATCTCTCTTAAAATTAGTTTGGTCAGGTGAACCTAGATGTCCAAATCAAGCTAGGAAAATGGGCTACCCATGTCAACCATACAACCAACATTTCCATCATTTGTTTAGAGTTTCCATTCGTGTGGACCCCACCTTTGATAGCCCATCACCTTAAAAAAATACCTTGGCTTGATTATTCTATCACCTGTTTACCACCTTTTGAGTGTCCATCCCTCTTTAAGAGAGACAATAGCTAGTGGATATGGGAATGAAAAATTATAGTTTTTCTCTTTCATTGTAAATATTTAAATTTGGGGTAGCGAGACATCCATTAAAACAATGTCCACCAGTCCCCAAAACGTCAACACCACACCCTAAATTGAGATTGGATTCTAGAGAATCCAAACGCCCCAAATCCCAATGGCCACAAACTAAAATTGAACCTTTCAGGTTTTGGGACCAAATTAATTAGACATGGGCTCTCTGATTTAGGGAAATATGTTTGTTGATTCAGGGCTGCCATTTAACTTCTTTGTCATTTCAACTGTCCATTAAATGTGTGCTAATGGGCCAATCAGTAAACAAAATCAATGTAATTGTTTGGTATAAGGTCCATCAAAATTGGGATCCATATTTAAGAGTTTGGACAGCTTAATTTGAGTTGCATGTTGCATGTACAATTTCTTAATGCTTTTGTGTTGTTATATCACTTTTTGTGGGTTAGAGAGTTTTTCTTGATAAAATTACAAGTGGAAGCATGGGTTAGGCCAGGCCAAGCTGGGAGTTTGTATTAGCCCAATTCTAGTCCTCGTTTTGCTATTCAAGGCCAGCCCTGTAAGAAAAAGAGTTCATAATCAAAAGCTTGAAATAGTACATTCTAAGTGTTCTCTTTTTCCTTTTCGTTCTGTCTTCTTTTTTATTCTCAATGAACTATGATTCTCACCTAATGAATGGTTTAGATCTTTGATTGTGTATGAATGGTTTAGGTTATTGATTGCATGGATCTAGAGCGAATGAGCGTCTTTAAAACATACATATACAACTGAATGGCGCTGTTAACAAGTGCTTTTGGCTTACATAATGGTAGGACCAAGCCACATGCTGAGTCAAGCTGTTCATTATTAGCCAACGCCCAACCTGGCTCTAACAATGGACCTAGCTTTGAAGCTGGGGCCTAGCCGTTCACCTAATTTTTGTGCCCCTGGCCCTACTAACCGGCCTAACCGTTGCCACCTTGCTAAACTTTCTGAAATGTTGGTGACTTTTCTATTAGCGTTGTCGGATGTATGCCCATCATGTGGACCACCTAAATGTAGGCCCCAGTTTGGGTGGTGCATGCCTTAAAATCATGCTAACTTGATGACCTTAACAACATGGTCATTGAATTTTGACCCTGGACTCTAGTAATAATTCATCACCATTTTTTAAATTTCATCCATTGCCTGCATGGCATACTTTCATTGCAACAAGGACTTTCCTGATGGTGGGACAACGTCGCGGAGCATAACCGAAGGCTTCACTGAAAACCATTTATCTTTGCCTAGTTGAATTTGGAGAATTTTGGACTCCTGATCATTTTACATTTGACCCTGAAGTTAACAGCCACTAATTATAAGGCTAGAATCATTTAATTAATACGATTTTTTGAACTACATATGCTCCATCTACAATGTGATGCATACCATCTGAACTCATTTACACATGCCACCTCTATGATGTATGAGACATAGTTAGAACATTAGAGATGTGGTTCATTTTGGAAATGCCTACCTCTTGAATTCCTAATCATGTGGGACTTGAAAATGGGCTGAGCCTGTGCCGAGAAAATAAATATTTTGAATACACCTAGCTGGGCTGACCTCCCCAAACAATTTAAAATCCCAGCACTAAATTGCACACAAACCTAAACATACCATCCAATGAGCCATGCGATCCATTTTTTATCCACACTGGCCATCCATTTTTGACATAACAATTTACAGTATAAGCCTAAAAATGAAGCAGATCAAAGGTTTAAGTGGACCACACTGTGGGGATTGAATGCCAGCCATTAGAAATTTCTTGAGACCGGGCAAAGTTTTGATAAAGCTGAAATTTATGTTCTCTTTATTAAAGTCTATGTGATCTTATGAACAGATTTTATGCACCCCTAGGAATGTTTCAACAGCGTGTGGTCCACTTGAGCCTTGGATCTTCATCCTTTCTGGGCCCTTGCCCTAAAATGATATGGAAAAATGGATGGACGGCAGAGATAAAACACATGCATCATAGTGGCCCCCACATTCTCCCTGCCTAATCCAATGCACTGATTCGCTCGGTAGCCAACGAGTGGGTCCCACTCTCCGAGTCTTTTAACCATGTTTCCCGCGTAAAAGGGGACACATCTCCCCCTCGATTTTTACTCATATTTGTCGTATTCTCTCTCCAAAAAGTCTAGATTATAATCGAAAGAAATAAAGAAAGAGAAGGCCCCACCTTATAAAAAGCAGAGGTGGGTCCAGGAGCTACTCATAGGCCTTACTTGCATTTGGGCTGCCACACTACTTGGGGTACTCCCACCTCACACGTTGCAATCACACAAACATGTTTGTAATCCAAGCCGTTCATCAGATGGTCCCATTCTATATAAATCAGGTTGGACTGTCACGGTTAAGAGAAACATGTCATCTGATGGTCAGATCAGCCTATTTTCTCAATGAGGCATCTACACGGTTGGATCTACCTGATGAAAGGCTTGGATTTTGCAAGTGTAGAAAGAGAGAGTACCAACAATGTGTACTCCCTCAAGCACACATATCACACTAGAAGCCTACTTTAGTCGTGAAAGTGCGAAAGTCCTATTTGGAGGCTAGTGCTACTTGATTACCAGCTTGATAGGATGCGGCCAATTTCACTTTTTAGACTTCGAGGTTGTATTTTGTGGCGTGTTCCTGAGGAAGAATAACTTCTTTTCAAAGACACGTGGACAATGCGTATCATCAATCTGGACCGTTCACTTGCCTTGATTTACTCTTTCCTAGGCTGTCTTGAAAAATTCCATACTGATTGTACATCCAAACAGTCCTCTCAGTGGTATTAAAAGTGAACAGACAAGATCATTCGTATCATCAATCTGGACCGTTCACTTGCCTTGATTTACTCTTTCCTAGGCTGTCTTGAAAAATTCCATACTGATTGTACATCCAAACAGTCCTCTCAGTGGTATTAAAAGTGAACAGACAAGATCATTCGTCGAAGGTAAGTCCATGACTGTGGGTTTTGTACAGTGGTGGAGGAAGTGCCGACTGAACCTATTGAACGGTCGTGATTTTTGGGCCAACTCGTCTAAATGCATTCAAGCCCAGCCTACCTTTAAAAAAATTGATAAAAAACAAAAAAAAAAAGTGGGGAAGTATTTCACTCGGACATGGTCACGTGATGCGCATGAGAGAAATAGACCCATATTTATTTGAAAGGGACGCGGATTAGGTACTGACTGCTTCAGTAGAAATTCGCTGCTGAAGTGATGTCACTAAAGTTCTGTAGGCCCATCATGATCTACACCGTCCATCCATTTGGAGAGACAATTTTAGCGCATGAGCCAAAGAACGAGACAGATCCAATGCTCAAGTGGACCCCACCTCGATGAAGGGAAAAAATAAGTATCAAGTTAATCCAAAACTTTTGTGACCCACAAGAGAAGTTTTTAATGGTCATCACCACTGTTTCTTATGGTATGGTCAACCTGAGATTTTGATCCATTTCATTTTTGAGTTCATGCCCTAAAGTAATGTATCAAAATGGATGGACGGTGTGGATATAGAATAAATGCATCCAGGTGGGTCCAACATTAAGGTGAGGCCAGGGCCGCACGTATCACACATGTAACTAATTCGACTCGCGCCTAGCGGGGACTCTCAATAAAACTTCCCACATTGGAAGGTCCATCAAAGGTTTCCATCGTATCAATGGTCTGGATCACTCCACGATGGCTCCCTTAGGGACATGGCGAATCACGACACTATCCATGTCATCATGCGGCAGCACCATACAAGTACATGAAAAAGACAAACGCTCGCGTCTTTTACTGGATGGGAGGAGAATACTTGCTTCTTAAGCCGGGGGCCGTCCAATCTTCCTATTAAAATAATAGGACACAGTTTGGCCATTGACCCCAACATTAGCCAGCCAGCTAGTGTCAAAGCTATGTGGGCTCCACCATGATCTATGTTTTTTTATCCACGCCATCCATCCATTTTTCCATACCATTTTAGGGTATGAACCGATAAATGAGGCACATCCAATTCTCCGTTGGACCACACTAAAGGAAACAGTGGGCATTGGATGCTTACCGTTGAAAGCTTTTTGAGGGCTGCATAAGTTTTGGATCAAGCTGATACTCATGTTTTCCCTTCGTCCAGGTCTGTGTGATCTTATCAACAGGTTAGATGGAAAATAAACATTACAATAAACTCTAGGAAGCTTTTAATGGTGACGTTCAATCAATACTGTTTTCATGTGAAGTGGTCCACCTGAGATTTAGATCTCCCTCATTTTTTGGCTTATCCCTAAAATGATCTGAAAATATGGATGGACGGCGTGGATGAAACACATACATCATGGTGGCGCCCACCTAGCACCGACCAGAGTCACTAGCCAATCCGCGTCCTTAAAATAGAGACTGCGTGGGGCCCACCGAATGTAGGGCGCCATCCATTCCGTCCATAAAGTGCGCTGTTTCAAGTTCATGCCCTATCCCAAAAATCAGGCCGATACATAACAAGTGGGTCACACAACATGGTATAAAGTTAGAATGGGACCCACCATTGAAACTTTCCAGATCGTGAGTGGGCCACTGTGTTTTTTTTATTTTTTTTATTCCATCTAATCCATTTATAAGATGCGCCCCATCGGGATGAATGAACACCTCAAAAGTCAGGCCATTCCAAATGTGAGGTGGCATGGGCCACGTGATTTTAGAGGTGTTAAGCATGACGCAGATTTCCTGCAAAAGCCTTGCGCAGGAAGAAGTTCCTGCACTGGGAACTTAGGTGGGGCCCACATTGATGTTCTCTGATAAATCCAACCCGTCCATCCGTTTTGGGAACTCGCTTCAGGACATGAGAACAAAACTGAACCGGATACAATACTCAAGTGAGCCTCACTAAAGGAAAAGGTGGGTAGGGAAATTACTACCGTTGAATCCTCCCTGGGGTATACAGTGATGTTTATATGACATCCATACCGTTCATAACGTCACTACTACTGGGATGAACCGAAAACACAAATATTAGCCTGATTCAAAACTCCTATGGCCCCACAAATATTTCAACTGTGTATGTTTAATCCTCACGTTTTCGGCCCACTTGAGTCTTGGATCCGGTTCATTTTTGTTCTCATGTTTTAAAACGAGCTTCCAAAGGGTGGATTTATCAGAAAACATCACTATGGCCCACCTATCTTCCAGGAACTTCCAGCACAAGGCTTTCGCAGGAAATCCGCGTCCGTTAAGCCTGACGGATTGTCTGTAGACCATGGATATACCTGATGACCCGACTCTCTGGGGGCCCACCGTGATGTATGTACTTTATCCACACGGTCCATACGTCTTTCCAGCTCAATGTCATTAATGAGACAAAAAACAAGACTGATCCAAAGCTAAAGTGGACCACACCACATTACACAGTAAGGATAATGATTCCGACCGTTGAAAGGGAAAATTAAAATATCAGCTTGATCCAAAACTTTCTGTGGCCACGAAGAAGTTTTTAACTGTAGGCATCCAATCCCCTTTGTGTCCTGTTGTGTGGTCCACTAGAGCATTGGATCTCCCTTATTTTTGGTCTCATGCCTTGAAATGATACGAAAAAAACGTATGAACGACGTGGATAAAACACAAACATCACGGTGGGCCCCACAACTGGTGACCTGTCATGAGCAATCCGCGTGCTGATATTACATCATGTGGCCCACCTGAGATTAGGGTCGGCCTGACTTTTGGACTTAAGGTTAAAGAAGAGCGGATATGATTGATGGAGCGGATGCCATGAACAAAGCGTGGTGGGCCCACACGAAACGTTGTAAAATAAACTTAAAAACAAATGGGCTTTTGCTATACGTCAGTCCACATGCTTATGTAGCATACACGTGCGAATCCGAGCAGACCATCAAGTGGGCCACACTGTGAATATCACTATCTAATAATCTGGGACGTTTACTATTCAGATGATCCACACTGTATAAAGAAAATTCACTGCAAGAAAAAGCTTGTTTTATCCATCCATTTGTTTAATACTGTGGCCCACTTGATGAATGAACTGGCATGATATGTGGTTAAAAAACATCTACCTGTGTGGGCCACTTGATGGACGGTTTAGATCTTAGAAAGTTTTTCTATATTGTCGCATGCACTGGGATGTATTTCGGGAGGGTTATACACCGCGTGGGTGTAGCTAAACTCTGCATAAAATAAACAATAAAACGGGCATCTGCTTTATAAAATAAGCTGCACCCCTTTACCATACATCATCTTTTTAAGTCCTCGTTGCCATCAAACATAGGCATGATGCAGTATAATACCATTATTTAGATTTGATATGATCAAGTGGGGCCCACCATTCCTGAGCTGGTGGGCCTGATGCATGATGGGTTCTTGATAGAAGTCTTAAATTATTGAAAGCTATTTGCACTTTTTGAGGAGCGTTGATACAATGAAACTTTTTCATGGTGATAGGGGAATGAGACTAATCGGGATTGTTGTGTTTTAGTGGGCCAGCACATGACTCCATTGTGACTCGGGAAGAGAAAAGCTTTAATACTCGGGCAGTGTGGTGGATGATACGCAGGCACAGAAATTAATTAGAAATTGCATGTCTGGCAATTAAGTTATACAAATTAAATCGTTAAAATTGCGTCCCTTTGATGGTCATGCTTATAGATTTGGTGGATATTGATTTACGTTAAAAATGAAAAGCGATGGATTTTATTGGACCAAATACTGTAGTTAAGTAAATTTGTAATTTTTAATAAAAATATTATGAAAATTAAATTTTTAATAATAAAAATTTTAATTTTTTATTTTATAAATTGTGATTTTTTTGACATTTTAAAAAAATTAATACATTTTAATCATAAGATTTTACAAATCCTAATCCTTCATAAACTTTGATAAATTAAAACTATTTTAAAACACTAAATGTATAATATTATATATAAGATAAACAAACCAATCGAAAAACTCTTCAACTCATTAACTCATTTAACTAGAAAACGCTTGAGATTATTATTCCTCATACCTCTATTTCAGAGCATTCAATTTTTAAGTTTACAAAAATCTAGAACTATATACTAAATTTCAAGCGGACCACATTATAATAAATATTGGCATTTAAACACCCACCTGTTTTATTTTCTTAGGAAATGACAATATTCTACAAACAATTCATTATTATTTTTTTATCCGTTTGAAATTCACTATAGTTCTTACTTCGAAAATCACTTCAAAAGTAGTTTAAAATTATGGGCCTCGCCGTGATATACATGATATATCCATTACATCCATTAGTTTTACTCGAATGTTTTAATATATAAATAAGAAAATGAGGCTGATCCAACGTAAGAGGTTTTTACCGATAAGTATTGGATACCTTTTTTCCTAAGGTGTGGTCCACCTGAACTTTGTATTTGCTTCATCTTTTGGACATTGCCTGTGTTCATTTGCCAAAAAAGATAGATAGTAAGGATAAGCCACAAACATAACAGTGAGCCCCCACGTATATTTTACATTCTCTTCAATTTTAACAATATAAAAGGTAAACACTCAAATCATACACAGGGAACGGCATGGGAATTACCCACCATGAGAATTGGAAAATCAAACAGGCCCGGGATGAAGGGAAAACACAAATGCCTGCTTATCCAAAACTTATGTGCCTCCGTTAAGTTTTCAACGGTGGGCATTCAATCCTCACTTTTTCCTATGGTGTGGTCCACTTGAGCTTTGGATATTCCATCTTTTTTGGTCTTGTGCTCTAAAATATAATTGGAAAAATGTATGGATGGGGTGGATAAAACACATACATCATGGTTGGGCCCGCAGAGCTTTTCCAACCTGGCTGACGTAGGGGTTACCAGCATCCGCGTCCATCGCCCCTCGGGATCCAATGCAGAGATGTTCCAATCGTTTGGTCCATCCTCTCGTGCCGCCGTAGGACGCGGATTGCCTGCCAAAGCCCTTCGCAGGCATCTCCTGCACACTCGGAATGTAGGTGGGGCCCATAGTGATGTTTGTGGAAATCTACGCCGTCCAACCATTTTGTGAGATCATTTTAGAAGTTGCTACCAACATTCGAGTGGCCTTCAATAAGTTTTTAATGGTGGGTATTCAAAATCACCGCTGTTTTCTATGGTGTGGTCCACCTAATATTTGTATTTGCCTCATATTTGGAATCATACCCTAAAACGAGCTGTCAAAACGAATGTACGGCGTGGATGTTAGGCACATACATCACGGTGGGGCTGATCGACCGAAGGCGCGCCCCATCAGACTTTCACCCATTAGAGGGGGACGCTTGCTTGATTTATTCTTTATTTGAAGCTGCATGATGGACCGTTAGAAATTTAGGACTAACTTGATGAACGGTCCGGATCTTGATCAAGGACACTTTTTTTCTGCATGACCTTGATCAAGGACACTGTCAACAGAGAGGACACTGTCGGTCATACAAAAAAACGTACACTATCAGAGATCATCAGCGCAGCAATGTATGACCAGGGGACCACATTTTCCAATATTTAACCCACCGCCTTATGATCAAATTACGAAAATGCCACTGCTCCACTGAGTTATGACGGCATTGGATGTGCTTGTTCCCAGCAAAAGACGAGGTCGATTTTGTAATCGACCGAAGTTCTGTCCCTCTTTGAGAAAACTTTTGATACTCTGGCAGAGTATGATAGATGATACTCATGAATTTAAAAATTATTTACAAAGTGCATGCTTGAGGTAAAAGTAATTCAAACTAAACTGTCCAAACTATGGATCCCAGCTTATATGTGTCGTATAGAAAATTTTAGCATCTTATTATTATCCAACTATCAGATTGGTTTATATTTATTGGACGTTTAATTGAAAAATCGAATGGTCATATTTTAACAAAAAATGTGTTTTGAAAATATTAAATTATAATTTTTAAATTAAATTAAATTAAATTATGCAGGGGTATTTTCACATTTTAGTCGGTTTATTTTCAATTAATATATTTCACACATGCAATAACTGAGTGCATGCGTGTGAAACTTCATACTCTGCCAGTGTTTCAAACAGCTCCCCTTTCTTCCGCGAGTTATTTTGTTACGCTGACTGCGTACGACACTTGATACACACGCACTTAGAAATTATAAATTTCAAATATATTACCTCAATTTAAACCGTCTAAATTGTGGAATCAACTGTCCCTAAGTTACTAAATAAAAATCAGAATGGTGAAACGATCTAAACCTCTGATTCGTGGACACTTGTAAATAAGACCATTGGATATCTTAACCGTCTAATCAACGTTCAATCAGCTGATATTTTTATGGTAAAGTAAATGTAATCTTTAGTTCGCAATACATGTAAACTGATACCGATAAGTGGGAGGTTTCAATTGAATTTCTTGTATCGTACATACGCAATTTCTAAGTTCCTGCGTATCAAGCATCACACTCTCCCAGTGTATCAAAGCTTTTTCCTCCTTTTTCTTCTTACATGCAATGCACTCAGTACGGATAATCACTACGCCATCCTTTCTGTCATATGTTCACAGCCACGTCGCCCTCTGTCAAGAAAAAGGAAACACTCTATCATCCTCAACTGAGGATATGTGCACTATCCTCAGGACCTTTGTTGTGACTTGGAAGCATGCCTCGTAATCATCTGAACCCTTCGATCGGTCTGGTCCGAGACTGAGAATGGAATGTTAAGAAATACATCAGTGATCCAGATTCAAGGAAAAGAAGGAAAAATCGGACGGTTTGGATCTATACATATGGTGTAGCTTTCCTGTGGTGCACCTAGTTTGCATACGTCCGGCCTATGGTTGATATATCCAAGCCGTTAATCTGATGGCCCATCATGAACAAACCATGCCCAACTTTAACATTCGATGGCTAGGATTCCCGATACAGGAGATTTGGAGGGCTCCACCATGATTTGCTGCAGGGATCCAACCGTCCCTGGGATGCGCCCCTGAATCGGGTGGACCGCAACACAGAGAAATAGTTGGGAGGGAACGCCAACCGTTTCCAACAGTCAGGTGGGCCCCAACACGAACCACGCTAACCGTTTATCTGTATTGTGGGCCCCTGAGTCACAGACGGTCTTGATTTTCGTAGCCTTGGCAAACATGATGTGACGCATCTGATGGTCGGCTTGGATCTTGGGCCCACAAAGATCAACATTGCATTCGAGAAAATAATATACGCTACACATATCAAACAGGAATTAAATCGAAGTACTTATCCTCTGAATAGGAAGTTCTAGATTTTCACATGTATACAGCATACGTGGCTGATTCACGTGCATACAAACGAATTCTGAGAGTATTATATCCAACGTCTGTATTCTTCCACGTTGGACCTAAAATCCTGTGATCCAGGCTGTTGATCTCCCTTCCCTCCTATTATTACACATGGGAAGATCACAACTACACATCTTGAAACAGATTTTTTTTTTTTTTTTTAAGTGGAATGTGTGTCGTTGCTGTATCACTTTCTCAGTAAGATGTGGGTCGTTGTTGTGTCACTCTCGATGCACGGAAAGATATGATGGCGCTCAAGTTCCCTTCACGTCGACGAAGAGCGTTTTGCATTAGCGATGTTCCTATCAATATCATTCCCGCGTGGGTTTACATGCAGATATTTTTTTTAGGATGACGCCAAAAGATTGATTAAACCCTCTTTTTCACTTGAAAGTTCTTCATTTTATCCGTTGATCAAGTGGGCCAGGCATGCACAGAGATTAAATTAAGAGAACAAAACCAACGTTCTACGTGATTTAATATTCATGGTTTGACAGACCATGGATTGGAGCTATATATATATATATATATATATATATATATATATATATATATATATATATATATATATGAAATGAAGCATCTACACATGCTAGGTGGGTCAAGCTCAAAATAACCCGAGGCCTGCACAAAAATTGATTTAGCCAAGCATGCCGGGCCAACGCCCAGCCTATAATCCAAGCAAATTGGTCCAAGCCCAGTCCACAGTCAGCATGCGGTGGACCAGGCCAGCCAGCGGCCATGATTGGTAAACACTTAGTGAAAGAGTCCATGCTGGTTGTGTAGTCCGTGGGTGGCGGGACTTGATAGGGCCACTACAATGTATGTGTTTTATCCTAGTTGTCTACCCATTTTGCAAACTTATTTTCAGGCCATGAGCTTAAAATTAAAGCATATCCAAAGTAGCTTAAAATTAAAGCATATCCAAAGTTCAAATTACACCATAGTAAATAAGGGGATTTATTGCCTACCTTTGAAAACTTCCCTAGGACAACGGAGTTTTGGACCAAGATGATAATATTTGTGTTTTGTGACCTTCTAAAAAAAGTTGAATGACAAATAAACATTAATTTGGGCTTTAAGAAGGTTTCACCTGGATTTAATTATCCCTAATGTTTTCTATAGTTTTGTTCATTTGAGCTTTAGATATGCTTTAATTTTGGGATCATGACTTAAAATGAACTATCAAAATGGATGGACAACATGGATAAAATACATAATAGTAGGTGTCACAGGTACTACCATCATGAACATCAAGGTCCATGATAGTTTAAGCTTGAATTTACACAATTCTTAGCCCTTAATAATGGACACAGATTGGGTATTATCCAACTTGCACAAGTAGTGACATAGGGAAGAGTGTGAAAAAAATGAGAAAGATCACTCGTCTTCCTCAAGTGATTCAAAAATCTTGAATTTATGAGGAAAAAAAAAGATAAAACTTAAAAAAAAATTATTGAATAATGTTTAATGCCTATTTTTTTCATTTACATAATTAATAAAAAAAAAATAAACCAAAATTCATAATTATAAAAAATAGCAAAATTCTAACTCTAATACAATTCTTAATTCAATTAAAACACAACTTATTAGAAATATGAAGTTGTCTAAAAAATAAAAAATTCTAAATTAACTTTACCGGATAATTACAGTAAATATTAATAGGTTGTGTGTCCCTTAGCAATACTCAGATTAAAAGTTATGATTGATTTATGATTCACACTTCAAACAAGCTTTCCCTATTTGGATAGAATTTTTTTGAATTGGACATGCTTGACCCAATTATATCATGCCTTAAATATGACAATGTTTAGATTTAACAAGTTATTTCTACTTCCGTTTGACCTTCTTTATGTTAGGAATGTATTCTTGGTCCTACATTAAGCATATATAGCTCTAAAAGGCTTCCTTAATTTATGGATTTTATACAAATTTAACATTCATTTTCCATATCATTTTTAGGGTCTAAGCAACAAATGAAGCTCATGTGTGCTACACATGGAGAGCCAAAGTAGGCTCAAAGTTTTGGATAAAGTTGATATTTGTGTTTTCCCTTCTTAAATGTCCATGTGACCAAATGAACATGCCAAATGGAAATTAAGAATCATGGTTGGCCTTAGAAAGGTTTTTAGTGGCTATCATTATTACCATTATTTCCTTTCCTGTAGTGTGCTCCACTTGAGCCTTGAATCTACCTCAATGTTTTTTTTTTTTTCTTTTTTTCTTTTTTTTTTTTACCGATACGAGGGTGGTCCCTTATTGCCGGTGTACAAGTAGTACTCAAATCTGCCTCACATGATAATGTCGGCATCACGTGCCCTGTTGAGAATATCTCCGAGGCATAGTACATCAACGGTGGGATTCAACGGACGTTATCCGGACCCACAAGCTGTGGGCCCTACTTTTAATAATTGAAAACCCGAGTACAGTATCCAAAGCCTTGGGATCCAGGATGATATAGTAAAAAAGTAAAAAAGCAAAAAAAAAATAATAAAAAAAAGCTTTTTTACCCGCGCCCTCGCCCCTAAGCCGATGCTGCCAACCGAACCCAACTCAAACACCAGCAGCCGGTCAAAATGACGTCATAAACCCTTGTGGGCCCCACCCAGATGGCCCACCCCTAGTGCTGAACAAACCTAAAAAAGAGCAGCTTGTCCCCTCCATCTCCCCATACTCGCTGGGCCCCACAAAACGCGCGCACCTCAAACCTGTCTGCCATCTCTCGATACAACCCGCCCGCAAATGCGATCTACTCCCTTTCACTTTAAATCTAACCCTTTCTCAGCCGTCCGATCAAAATAAAAGAAAAAGAAAAAAAGAAAAGATCGCCAGCTCTCATCTGCCAATCTCGTCTACCTCTGCAGACTGCAGTGAGAACGAGTGAAAGAAGCAGAGCAACAAACACCCAACAGCTTCTCTCCTACCTTCTCTTCCTTTCGTTGGAGAGAACGTATCGGAATTTCGAGGCGGAAGCGATCTCGTTTTGGCTGCAGATATTACTCCATTCCTAATTCCTTTCTTCTCTTCTACTTTTCCCACTCTCTCTTCTCTCCTTTTACTCTCCGGAGAAGAAATCGCATTTCCACAACGTCACGAGAAAAATCGGCACCCGGTATGTGTTCTTTCCCTCTTTATTTTCAGGAAAATGATTTCTCACGTTTGGTTTATGGATTCCTGTTTTTCTTGTTTTGAATTTCGATTTTCCGGCAAAGAATTCACAGTCGTTGGCTTTTAGAATGAAATTGACCGAATTACCCTTGTTTGAATGACGATGTGATGGTTGATATGGTTTTGGGAGAGGGAAAATTGGTATTTCTTGAAATAGATGGATTCCTGGTTTTTGAATTTCAGTCTTCCAGCGAAGAGTTCTCAGTCGATCTGAGCTCGGGTTATGGAATGAATGCGGAATTATGAAAATTGACCGAATTACCCTTGTTTGAATGACAATGAGATGATTGATGTGGGTAAATTAGGTATTTTTGAAATGGATGGATTCTCAATGGATTTGAGCTTGGCCTTTTGAGTGATCGAGTAATTGTGAAATTGACGGAAATAACCTTTGCGGACAGAATGATGAGATGACTGATATGGTTATGGTAGTGGAGGGTAAATTAGGTATTTCTTGAAATAGATGGGAGTCCTGTTTTGAATTTCAATCTCCCAGCAAGGAATTCTCGGTGTATCTGAGCTTGGGGTTCTCGAATGATTTTGTAATTATGAAATTGACCAAAATGCCCTTGTGGGAAGAGTGATGAGATGGCTGATATGGTCAAAAAACTGGAGGGTAAATTAGGTATTTGTTGAAATAGATGGAGTCCTGTTTTTGAATTTCAATTTCATCTCCCAGTAAAGAATTCTCAGTATATCTGAGCTTGGCTTCTCGAATGAGTGCGTACTTATGAAATTGACCAAAATGCCCTTGTGGGAAGAGTGATGAGATGACTGATATGGTTTTGAGAGTGGAGGGTAAATTAGGAAATAGATGATGGAATTTGTCTCGAAGTAGGAGGATTTGAGGGGGTTGTGGTGAGAATGGCAGCCTATCCTATCTTATCTCCAGCTTCTGAGAAATGTGTGTGTATGTGTGTGTGTGTGTGTGTGTGTGTGTGTGTGTGTGTGTGTGTGTGTTTTTGGCTCTCTCTGCCCGCCCTTCTTGTCTTGGCATTTGTCTCACTTGCCCTTTGGCCTCTCGACTGCATTCCTAGATTTCTGGTGGACCGCCAGTTGTGAATTGTCTTTTTGAAGAGAAAAGGATGGGGCATGCCATCGATGGATCGGACATTACTTTGGCTTCATATTGAGATGAGAGAAGTGCCAAGCTGCCAATGCGAAGGCAGGTTGAAGTGGAGGATTGGGGCACACGTGCATGTGAGATCGGACCGTTCATTGGGTGTGACCAATTTGTCAAAATCACCGTGTTGAAAATCATAATAGGGTTTGAATCATATCAAATGGCAAATCCTATTGTAGATTGTAAGATTTTTTTCTGATTTCTTAAAAGAAATATAAAAAAACATATGAAAAAATATAAATAAATTGAAAAAGATTAAAAACTCATCAATGATAGTAAAGGATTCTTGTCCTTTTTTCTTTGTTTTCTTTCAAAAAAATTATCTTAAAAAACATGCAAGAATCCTCTACTAATTTTGTTCCTTTCTTGAGTGTAGAATCATGTTAGGAAAAATGCCATTCGATTCCATTGTGAATAAAAAGATATCTCAATTTCTTTATTTTAGGTTTTTGAATATCAAACCCCCCCCCCCCCCCCCCCCCCCCCCACTCTCAAAAGAAAAAAAATTGAGGATATTTTTAATAGGAGAGTGCATTGTTCTTGTTTTATAAGCAAAAGGCTACAAAGGAAGAAGAAAAAAAAATGAATAAAAAAATGATTTAAGTAATTTTTGGGCCCATTTATGTGACCCACTGCAAACCTGTTTGATCATTAGGCTGGTCTGCTCATCTCAAGTGGAAGACATGTATGAGAATGAACTAAGTCATCCATTTTTATCATTAAAATGCAGCCTCACCTAATGAGCAGACTGGCCTGATATTTCAAACATGTATGTTCTTGTGGTGCCCTACTGAGGAATGGATCTCTCACACTTGTTGCAAATCACCTCTTCAATAGCAGAGGAGAGATGCTGACATTCTTTTGTTCTTGGTTCCTTGGCAATCTAACCTTAACGTAATTATTCTATTTATCTATAGATGTGTACAAACCTAATTACAGATTTGTATAAACCTGTAATGGACGAAGAATGTTACTACTGCTACTACTACTACTTGTTGGAAAGTTGGAATACGTGTGCGTCATTGCTTTCTTCATTGGGCTCTCTGAAAAACTAATCTCTCATGTTCTCGTCTCATGTTTCTGTTTTGATTACATGTTTTCATTTATGTGGATAGTGTCGGTTGTTTCTCTTTCTTCAGATCACTACTCACCATGGTTCAAACTATGGATGATACATATCATTTTTTTTCTTGGAAGACCAATTCAGTCGATATATCAATTGATATGGCAAATGCACAATGGTTTTTTGAAAAACCGATATTACAAGAGTACTGATATGTTAAACTTGCTACTAACCACCATGGTGCTTTTATTGATAGACATTTCAAAGATGTTTGTTTATTCACTGCTTCCGTACATTAGAAGGTCAAAGAGTCTATTTTATGTGAAATTCATCTTAGAAGTTAACATGTACCTTAGTTATGAGAAAGGAAGTTTGGTTTGTTTCCATGTGCGAGTTTCCATGTTTGATGTATGTATGATATGATTAATGCTTGTGAAACAACTCCAAATTCAGGCGAATATCTTATTACCCCGACAGGAGAACCCACGGCGATGTGAATCATATCAGAATGTGAAGTTTGATGAGAAATGCATCTGTAAAGGATGGCAGCAAACATGAAGTGGCTTGAAATGACTGCTTTTGTCATCGGCAAGCTGTGGCTGGAAAAGAACCCCATTTGATCTGTATCACTGCCTAATATCATGCCATCGAAGATACAAGCAAATAATGCAGAAAACCCAGGAACCATCAGAATGGGAAATTACGCTGAAGTTAAGACAAGTTCAAAGCATCAATCCTCAAAACCATTTAAGGAAAAGACTCCGTCTCCAAGAGCAAGTAGAAGCTTAAAGCTGCATGACAAGGGTGGTGCCACTTTGAGGCCTGTTGATCGGCCATATATGGATCGATGTTCTGGAATTATAGAGAATGTAGGTGAACGGAATCCAGCTCTACTGAAATCTTCAGGGAATTGCCAAAGACAAAGGCCCATGAGGAAGACTATTGAAGATGAAGACGTTGTCAAGTACATGTCAAATCTCCCATGTTATCTTCAACGTTCGGAGAAAGCAGACAACATCCAGGAGAAGGCTTTGAACTTTGGTGTTCTCGACTGGGGGCGTCTTGAAAGATGGAAGTATGACCAAAAGCGGGTTTCAGGTGGAAGAAATGTGCATTCCACATCCAGTAGTGATACCTCATCACCGTTCTCTACTTTTGGATCGTCTACTCAATCGGGTCAAAGTGATAGTGGTTCTGGCTATCTCATTCAAAGGAAACAATCTCCTTCTTTGAGCAGCAGCCATCTGAAATCGTCCGCGATAGAAGGCCATTATCGGGTATCAGATGGAAAACATGCCATACATGATGCGGCTATTCATGATTTGAAATCAGACCCAAAAACAGATGCATTTGTTGGTAGAGTTCTACCGGGGTTAAGGGCCGAAAAGGTTGACAGAAAAGAATCAGGTTCAAAGATTGTTACATCAAATTTGAAGAGCTATGATACTTCTTCAGCTTGCACAAAAGGAAAAACAAAAACCAAACAAGGCGAACTCAAAAGGAGAGAGCAGTTCCAAGAATCGGCCTTTCAAGTTCCTGATGAAGATGATCCCAAAGCCTATGGTTTCCTTCCAGTCGATTGGTCAGGGTTACCCCAGCATTCTGATGGCAGAGCCTCCCATTTTCAGGAGCAAAATCCTGAGAACAGCCTGAGGATTGAATCCACTGCATTCAATTATGAACAGCTGACAGAAGTAAATCGCATGAGCTTTTCAGAAGACTGCCATTTTCAGTTCGCTGGTCTATCTCCAGGTGTTCCGCATTCGTGCCCGTTCCCTTGTAGTTCTCAAGCCACTGAATGGTCAGACAGCAGATCAGGTAGTCCTTCTGACGTGCCAAGCACAAAAATTCCGTCAGACAGACGTCGCTCGTTCACAGATTCAGGTGAAACACTAACCTTTGGATATGGAACTAAAAATGCGGAAGAGAAAGAGTTTACCGCCAAGCCTGTGAATCTATCTGTAGTTCTATCCTATGATGGATTGAGTTTAGAAGCAAAGGCATCCAAGGAAGCGGCAAGAGATCCATCACCCACTCGTCTTTCAAATGTGGGTTTGAGTAGGATAAACAGAAGTTTCAGTTCTAAAGAGGCTTTGACACGGCAAGCGAATTCCGCATCATCTGATGCTAAATCTGGTTCAGAAAATTCAAGTAGAGAGAAAGGAAATGCTAGCAGCAGAGCTAAGTCTAGCCCATTGAGAAGGCTGCTTGATCCTCTACTGAAGCCCAAGGCATTGAACCGCATTCATTTTGCCGGCCTGCTTTCAGTCCCACCTGCTCACCATGTACATGAATTGCCCACATCTACACATGGAGCCTGCAAGCCATCTAATGCAGGGTTCAATTCCTCAACTGGCCCACCTGCGAAGATAAGCATAAATTTCTCAAATTGGGTGCCGGCTGATGCCCACGGGCCGCTTCAAGATGAGAAACGTTCACCAGCAACCATGCATGCTCTTCTGCAGCTTGCTTGTAAAAATGGGCTGCCTTTATTTACATTCACGTTCAATGACAGCGACATTCTTGCAGCCACAAAGAAGAAGATATGCACTGGTAAGGATGATTTTGAATGGATTTACACGATGTACTCTGTTCATGAAGTTAAGAAGAAAAGCAGCGGATGGATGGGCCAAGGAAGTAAGGATAAACGACATGGGTACGTCTCGAATGTTGTTGGTCAGATGAAGGTTTCAGACTCTCAATATCCAAAGCCGACCTCTGATGGTTCTGAGGATCATGTCAAGGTGAGAGAGTTTGTTCTATTAGGTGCCGAACTGAGGGCAGCAGCTCATGAGAATCTTGATTTTCTACCTAACAGTGAGCTTGTGGCCATTATTGTTGAGGCCCCGAATGAGAGCGGCAAAAGCTTTGATGGTAATGAACGAAGTGCTAATTCCGGAGATCAATCAGAGGTGGGGCTAGGCGAATTTTTGCCACGAGAGAGATACTCTTGCTACCAAGCTGAAAATCCACAGACTGGGGGAAAGTTAGAAAGTCGAAGACATTCTAGCATTGTGGTCATACTCCCAAATGGGGTTCACGGGCTGCCGGCTAAAGGAGAGCCATCGCCTCTGATCAATCGATGGAAATCAGGTGGGTCGTGCGACTGTGGAGGTTGGGACGTGGGCTGCATGCTAACAATTCTCGGTGACCAGGATCGACGAAGGAAGAGCCTAAGCTCATCTGAAGTTTGTTACTCGTGTGACGAAGCTGACCAAGTTGATCTTTTCATTCAGGTACTAAGGCCAGTGAAGAATGCTAAGATCACATGTGCAAAATGGGGCTCACGTGTATAGCATTTGTACTCATAGCCTCATGGTGGATGAGCTGGACCCCAAAGTTGCACATGTGGATTAAAATCCTAACTACTCAAATGGAGGACATCTGGAGTAAATGCAAACGATTGGTAGAATTTTTCCAGTCGAATGGTTAGGATCGCCCAGGTGGTGTGACTTCGGGCCATAGTCCATCCATGTGATGTGTCTTGGTTGTTGCATTTGTATGTCGTGCTAGCTGCGTTAACCCTATCACTTGACACTTCTTTATTGTTGCAGGGAGGAGCTCAGGAAAACAGGCATGTCTTCAGCTTGGCAGCTTTCAAGGAAGGGCTATACACAGTCGAATTCAACACATCGATCTCATTGCTACAAGCTTTCTCCATTTGCATCGCGATCATAGATGGTAGAAATCCTGACAATCCCTCCAAATTTCATAGCTTGCTGGATGCAAAGGCTTTGCAAGAGCCCAGATCCGTGGAAGATGATAGAATAAAGAGAACACTGGTGGAAGCTCCGGCAAGTTATGTCCCATTCCCACCTCTATCTCCTGTTGGGAGGGTCTAGTTCTTTCTGATTCAAGGCATATAGAGAGCTATCTTATAGTGGGCCTGGTATGATCATCAGTCACTAGTTGCCAAAGCAGCAAGATCTAGCCATTCCTCCGTTCAGACTCCTGCAGTGAATGTGCCTCAGCCCAAAATCAGGCCAGTCCACCCATCAGTTGGGCCCACTTAAACATAGAAGTGGATGATTACAAAACATATGACCAGTGGTCCACATTCAGAATGCATGTGCAACCATGTAGTGGCTGGAGTGGCCTGATTTTTGGCCTAGGGTACATTGGCCGCAAAGCTTGTCCTGACAAACGGCCCAAATCTCTCACACATGTCATGTGGACACGTGTGAGGAGCTCATGATAAGAATACAGATGAGATGGCACCATTCTATTTTTGTATCTATAGAACATACAGTGATAGAATCAACCCATGCATGGAGCAAATAAACTTTGTATCCAATAGTAGTTTGTGATTAATGGAGTAGAAAGATCTACAGTTTCTTTTATGCCCTCTTAACCAGCCGGCTGTTTTTAGCTTGTGAGCTTTGAGAGGTAATGATGAATCAGGCAGTCGTCAGGTGGGACCCACCTTCATATGGGCCACGTACGTTGAATGTATATAAGCCGTTCAGGTTTTCTGCACCCTCTCTCTCTCATATGCATGTGCCCCAACTGGTTAGCGGGCCAATCTGATTTTAGGGCTAGGGCATGTTCACAATGGGCCTCACTTGATGAATGGCGGGGATATCATGTGCATGCTCTGAATCACCTCAATACTTGATTATTATCATACTACCATTATCAAAACTAGGGAAAGTGGCACGCCCAATGCACACGCAGAGAGGATTGGGGAGAGAAGTCACCCAAAAGAAGGGGTTGTGTGTGTGTGTGTAGAGAGAGAGAGAGAGAGAGAGAGAGAGAGCACTCATGGTTTCAATTTTGTGCGCCCATCTGCAAGTTTTCCTATATTGGTCCTGGATAAGCTGTAGGTCTATTTTGATTTTAGGCTAATGGTTTAACATGAGTCAACACAATAGTGGATTTTACACTGTTACCGTTTGCCCCTAGAGTCTTTGTTGCATGATCTTCTTATTAATGCATTTCGTGTGGGTTGCAAGTAAGAGAATGAGAAGCTCGAGCAGGCTACTCGCATTAAAATAAATAAATAAATAAAAAGAAATAAAGAAAAGGAAACTGAAAAGATGCTTGTTTGAATTAAAGCTGTTGCAGCGAGCCGTTATACCTTGTTGGTAGAGGTCCTAAGTTCAAGTACCCATTGTGCAAGTGTGTGTAGGGTTTGAGTGCATGTAAATAAATAAACCGTTGCAGGCTATTTGCAGGTTTTTTTTAATATTTTCCCAATACCCTTCGAATATTTAAAATTCAAAAAACGAGTCCAAAAGCTTGTTAAAGATCTTTCAACCCTAGGTTTGAAAACTGTGTTATAAAATTTTCAACTCAAAAGGTTTGAAAATGGTGTCAAGACGAGATACGGGTTGCCTGTGCTCCCGGGAACATGAGCTTCCCCGTGATCAGAAGCTGTGTGAGGCCCACAGAGATGCCTGTGACATATCCGCTCCATCCATCAATTTTGCAAGACCACAATAGGGCAGGAGTTTGAAATTCAGGCAGATCCAAAATTCATGTGGGCCATACCATAAAAAACAGTGGGGATTGAATCCCCACCATTGGAAGCTTTGTGGGGGCCACATAAGTTTTGTATCAGGATGATTTTTGTGCCTGCAGTTTTCTATAAAACCTGTTTTGGGATCTGGAGTGTCTGGGCTGCACGGTTTTCCAGTCCAACAATGGAACTGATTGTTTGGACAGGACCATCAGCCGTTATTCTGGCCGATTTTCTAATGTAATCAAGGCTACCTGGAAGACTTGGATGAGTCTTTACCCGACTTGACTCGATACTTAATAATTGTTGGTTGACCCAATGAGTCATGCTGAGTCAAGATCGAGAAATGCTGCCAACCGAGTTTCATGAGTGACTTGGCTCAAAATCTCATCGTCTCAGGTTGTGTTACGAGTCGAGCTGCCGAGTTTTAGAACTAGGGAATATATGCAGGAACAAGTGTGGTGCACCACTCATCAGGCTAGCTGAATGTGTACCTCGAACATGGACCACCGTTGGCAGTTGCCCCCACCTGATGAGTGGACCACCCTAGCTCTTGCATATATTCATTTCCATGGTAGGGTTCACGTTATGCACTGCACAGATGTCCTGCATGGTCCCCTCTGCATTGCTCTTATTTGCTATGCATCATTTGAAAATAGGAGTGTCTAATTCAAAATTCAAACGAGCGAATGGCATGCGTCCATGACCACTGACATTTAGTGGGCCCCACATTTTTTTAAATTTTAAAAACAGATGAATCCCCAAGCTTGCTATTTTGTTTCCTCGTCCCAATTATGAGGTGTGCTTATAAGGCTTTCTCACACCCATACCATCTAACTCAAGTGGGGATTGAATTCATAGGATCACCCACCTGGTATTACATGCATTTTCAGTTCTGACAAGTGGGGTCCATGAATCAATAATACAGACCATTGGTCTGTTGCACCAACCCAACATGGATGGACCACAATGCCAGACACATCAAAAGGTTGGAATCATTGGCACGCAATGGAAACATATGTCCCACTTGCCCGAACTGCAAAACCCGAGCCGCATCTGCATTTGTGGACCCGTCAGATCCGATCTGAGGTCTTGATCACCAAACGGCGAGCAATTGGACCCGAAAAGCAATCCAACTGTTGGCCAACAAAAAGAATGGTTAGAGAAGTGGTCCACATACAACCCGAAAAACTCACTAGTTGGATGGTCAGAGTTATCTAAGCACTTCGATTTTTGGCCTGTAGCATTGACATAACGGTCCGGCAAATCAATAGTCCTGATCGCCAGATGTGTTTGCTGCGAGGGGGGAGAATGCATAGGACTTCCATACAGAAACCTAGAACTAAAAGATTCCTCTATCAAGCCACACCCATAATGCAAACATGCACCACATGAAATTGGGACACTAACAAACATGTCCAGATAACAAACACACAAAAAAGAGACTTTATAAAAACAAAAGATTGAATCTCGATATGTTACCGTTACAATCGAAATGCAAACCTCAAAGGTCAACGTGTGATGCATGGTGGATACACATAAACCACTGCCCGTCGACCCTCTCAAACACGTTCGTTGCGACCTGTTTTCCCCAACTGCTGCCTTTCGTCTTAACCACTTCCATGCATGTCACATACCCGACATCGCCTTTGACATGGACTTCGATGTTCTTCAAATCAATGTGGATTGGGAACTCGTAGTCAGCCCCCAACACAAGCTCCCAGCTCCCCATGACCAGATCATAACCGGAAATCCCACCCGCGCCGGGGTGCACGCAGAAGACATTATCCCCTTTCGTCCAGATGGCATGCATGGCTGCCAAATCACCGTTCTTGAACGCATTGTAGAAACGGGCATTTACGGAAAGGATGGAGGCTTTGCTGTCCTCATGGAGGACACGGAGGCTGTCTCGGATCTTTGCTGCTCGGGCGTAGTTCTCTTCCTCAATGGCTCTCTGTAAGTCCTGCTCTAAGGTCTGCTCATCCAAGATCACGCCTTCTCCGCTTAGAATTCCCTCTGAGTCTCCGCTTTTTACTCGCAGCCGACTCTGTGAATGCAAGTGGGCCATTTCATGATGGGGCGCTGCACTGGATAAATACCAAATTAGGCTAATGTAAGAGAAATCATCTACACTGATCGAAGATTGTGGGTCCCAATAAATCAGACTGTCTGATTTTCCTGATTAGTCCAATCTCCACAAAGTGGGGCCCATGGTTAGGTGATCCAGACTGTTTGTCTAATTGAGAAGGCCCAAAAACCTCACAGATGGAAATATCCCAAACCTCCTAACCGTCAAACTACAAACATCACAAGAAAGAAACTGTCAAGAAAACGGCTAACCATGAGATCTTCCAATCTGGAAGACTCTCGGAGCATTCCCCATCCATGGTAGGGCCCAGCCGAGCAATAGTACAGATGACCGAAACATGGTCCCACTTGTATAGTAGGCAGGCATCAGGAGACAATTGCTTCTGGAGAAATCGATCTAATATTTGGGTTTTTAAATTGGAACAAGAACTAAGTTTTGCACCATTCGTTGTAGAACTCTGAAGGGAATGCTTATCAAAACACAACTACTCTTTAAAAGACAAAAACAACTGAGTGTGCTATATAGCGAACAAACACCGGCAAATGGATGGATACAAGTTTAGATCGCTTGACATGGCCAGTAAATAGACAAGTAGGTAATGAACTGAAACGAACACAAGTAAATAGACGAAGCTGACATAGCAAGTGAAACAAGAAAAGAGAGCAAGGATAGACTATTTGAAGCAGAGATATCATACAAGATTGCAATGCCAGCTATCTCATGAGCTTTTCAAGTCCGCATGCACATGCGGGAGCCATGCATCAGGTGAACCAATAATGTAGATGGCTTGGTCAGTCAACTCATCAGGTGGGCCTGGGCTAGGCATACAAAAAACAATGGTGGATGATCACCTACAACCAGTTGTAGGTTAACCCGCAACCCATTTTCACAACTCATTTTAACAATTGGAAGGGGAGAATTGGAAGCAAACTGTAAAGGTCTTACAAAAAAGGGCTCTGGATTAACCTGCGAGTTATGGTTCCAAATAACCACCACTAGGTCCTACAAAAAATGTTATGATATGATTTGTGATTTGATGCGATTCAATCCCTATTACAGTTTGTGATACAATGATAGTTTTGACAACAGTGGTGAGGTGTGCACAGAGAGGCACTCATGATCTAAGCAATGCTCTATATGTTATATAGGGATTTCACATATGATCGTGATCTCACAATAGTGCCGTGGAGAAGCATATGATGGCAACAGCAACAAACGAATAAAAGAAAATTTACAACAAACAAAGCATACTTACATTCTCGGTGGCCAATGTCGTGGCCACAAATGGACTGGGTGGTGCCATGATGAGCATTGGATCCTTTGTGTCGCCAAAATTGAATCACGTTGTTTAGAGGCAGGAGGAGAATGAACAAAGCGGCCAAAATTATGTATGCACGAGTATGACATTCTGGTAAAGCTCCCAGTGTTGAACAATGTTTCCCTGGAAGATGTAGCAGTTGCAATAAACTCAGGCATCAAGATAGTACTACAGAAAACAAGAAAGATGGAACTACCGGCATGGTTTTAAGACTCGGACAGGATTGATAGGACTTATCCGAGTCAATTCAGATTCACTACTACCCAATCCAGTTTGATTCCACACCCCCGACTTGGGTGGATACACCCCCTGACTCAGGGAGTAGCGACTTGATTCAAGATGGAATCAGTCAATCCAAGTCACTGAGTCTAAAATCCATGACTGCAGGATACAAACGGGAGTTGGGCACACTACCAAGCCAAGCCCATTTAAAATCAAAAGCAAAGTACATTTTGGGAAGTAGAGGGTATATGGGTGCTATACAAAGATATTTTGGTTATTCATTCCCACACTCATCTTAGTGCTTCACATTGGGAGCAGATGGATGTGAAACACTTGTCCTGACTAATGTTCGGAAACTTGACCGAGTACTTAAAAAAAAAAAAAAAAAAAAAAAAAAAAAAAACCTCGAAGAATCCATTTATACCTCTAACATATGTAATGCGGACACCATTTTCTAAAAATTTTGATGCCCAATGCCTGTATTAGACATGTTTAGAAGATGCATATTGACATAGTTGATAGTAGAAACCCATGGTGTCCCGTAGCGGTATCGGTGGGCATAACGGTGCCCACCGTTTCCGATACGGATACGGGCCGTATCAGCCGATACGGCCCCCGTAATGGTCCAATTTTTTATTTTTTTTTGCCAAAAAATTCTAAAAAAATATGGATTAAATCCAGAAAATTCTAAACATCCCAAATATGCATTCATTTATAATTTTGAACATGTTTATGGTGGTGAAGCGGTTTACTCTTTGGTTAGAAAGCTGTATCGGGCTGTCTGATGAATTTATGAAGCTGATAACCTGGAATTAACTGCAAAACTTATAAATTCAAATTTCTAACTGTCTATTATAAGTAACATATATTATCCAACCTTTAAACCAGAATTTTTTTTTGAAAAAAAATGAATTTCTCTAATTTTTAAAATTATTCCGAAATTAATCTGAAATTGATGCAACTATTGTTTAAATTGATTCCATAATATATACAAATGTAACAAGACATTAATGTAAACACAACCAATGCATTGACAAAGTAAAACAAGCAAGAGAGTTGAGAAATATTCTAGTTTTGACTGAATGAGTATCCTCCAATGCAGTTTTGACTATTGAACTTCAACGCAATGCAAGCTATCCTATATGACCTAGATCAATATGAAGATTCAATAAAATCTAGAAAATAACTAACTGGACTCAACAAACTATGACCCCTACGCAAAATTGGAACGCGGGTCGAGTTGCGCGGTGTGCTCGCCGGGGGTGCAGGGGGCGGCGCGCCCCTGCCCGAGGTTTGGGGCGGAGCGCCCGAAAGCCCAACGGTTTTTTTTTTTTTTTTTTAGGGAGGAGAAACAAGAAGAAAATCGAAAAAAAAAAAGTCATTTTTTTCTACAAAATGAGGACTCTTGTGTGTCTAACCAATATAGTAAAATAGGCTGATCTGCAAACACTGATTTTTAGCAAAAGAATAGATTAGAAAAGAAATGGGATAAGAAAAGTGTGAAAAAATAAAAAAACATCAGATTTATATAAAATAAAAAAAAATCCGTTTTCCGACCGTTACGGGGGGCGTAACGGCCGTTTTGGGGCGTAACGGCCGTTACGGGCCAAAAATTTGGGGGTCCCCGTTTTGGACCCCGTATCGCGTAACGGCTTCGGCCGTTTTCGTTACGTATCGGCTGATATGGCCGATACGTAACTATTTTGGCCTACCTTGTAGAAACCATAACTTATCTTTTATTCAGGTGATTTATATAGTTATAATGTTTTGCTAGTTATGTAGATGTGTTTTTGTACATCTTAAGCACTTATGAACTATAACGTGTATAACAATAAATTTTCACGTTGTTATGTAGCCATATTGACATCTCAGGCCGCTTGGATTTACAACATCATCATGTCTCACAACCTGGTCTCCATGTCCAAATATGCAACTCAGGCGTGTCGGGTCAGGTTGGGGTCAACCTGAGCCCAACACAACCTGAATTCCAACCCAAGGTGTCCAATCGAAACCAAACTGAATTCCTCTATACTCAATCCAACCCAAATAAATGAGATTATTCCCAAATCCAATCACAATCTAACCTGACCCAAATTTGCCTTACACAAGCCCAACCTGATTTCAAATCTGGCTGTTTTTTCCAATCCGAACCCAACCCAAGGACCTCAAATGACAACCCAACCCAAACTCAGGTGTGGTCAGTTGAAATGTAAGCACAAGTGTGTCCATGTTACATGGCGTTTAATGCAGCATCCTAAAAACCGAGAGAACTCAATTAAATGCTTAGAGAACTACATAGGTGTTATCTACTTCTCATGCTTTTGATGTAGTCAACCAAGAATTTGTTATATTTCTACAAAATCGTGACCAGAACTTTAGATTTACTTTGATGTGACGGAAACTTGAAATGTAAGCACCCATGGGCACCAGCAAATAGTAAGAGAAACAATAGTAAAACCTACTCTCATAAACACGTGAAGCTACATATATGCTAAATAACCAATAATCTACCCACATGGACATAAACAAAAGATTCCCTACATTTTTTTTTCCGAAGAGTAACAATGATTTTATTAAAGAAGCACACAAATGACACAAAGGCTACAGCCAAAGGAAAAAAAGATAAATTACATCTCCAATGATTTAATACAAAAAGCCCACTCCACCACATGAAGATGAGCTTTTGAGAAAACTTCCTCTGCCTTAAGAGACTCATTGTGGAAGCACCTCCCATTTATTTCCCCCCAAATAGCCCATAAGGAAGCTAGCAGAACTATTCTCCAACTAGCTTCAACATTTTTCCCTAGCCCCACCCCATGCCAATTCAAGAATAGCTCCCTGATTGATTCGGGCATCACCCATAATATGTCGAAGATTTTGAAGCAGCAGCTCCACACTTGTCTAGCAAACTGGAAATGGTGATCTACTTTCTCGGCATCCGCCGTATACATTGAGCACACATTTAACAACACCATTAAACACCTTTGGAGGATGTCAATAGTGAGAACTCTACCTCTTCCAACTAGCCATCCAAAGGCCGCAACTTACAAGGGAGCTGCATATACCACACGTTGGCCATGAACATTGGGGAACCATCCCTACCCGAGTGTCACAAAAGACAGTATAAGGACCAAACCAAAAGCGACAAGAATTTTCCTCTAACTAAAGCATTTTATGCCTTTTTCTCTCACCGGCATACAAAGGTGGAGATGATCAAGGAGCCTCACAAACTCCTCCACTTTGTCATCTGTCATGTTCCTTCAGCATAGTGGAGACGAAACCACAACATTTCCTTAAGAGTTGTAGCTGGATGCCGCGATGTTCCTTTGCGTAGAGAGATGAGCTATTCTAGTGAATGCTAGTTGGAGAGAGGATTCTCCGATTCACACATCTTCCCAAAAACGAACTCTCACCTTGTTGCCGATAAAGAAGCCAATCTCCATACTAAACATATGCTTAGGTCTAGAGATCCCCTTTCAAACGCACGAAGCTCTATAGAGAGATGAGTCCTCAACCCCCCACCCCCCTTCTTGGCACCCATACTTTTCTGCTATGACCCTATGCAACAAGAAGCCTTCCTTAATCCCAAATTGCCAAAGCCATATTTCGGGAAGAGCCAAATTCATATTTATCAAGTCCCTTATACCAGCCCCTCCCTCCTAATAAGGTCTGCATAACTCTTTCCACCCCAAAAGATGAAATCTTTTCCTATCGTACACTCCGTGCTACAAAAAGCAGCATCTCAACTTTTCCAACCTAGCCAAAACAGATTTTGTGCAGTTGAATAGGGGCATGAGAGGTTTGAGAATGCTGCTTTAATGAGGAGGATTTAACCACCCAATGAGAGCTATTGACTTTTCCAGTTAGAGAGCTTCCTTTCAAAACTCTCCACCATAGCATCTCACAAGTGCTTTGCCGTCTTCCCTATGCAAAGGGGAAGCGCGAGATAGGCTGAGGGGAAAGCCCATGCTCGACATCCGAAAATCCTTACCATTCACTCAACTTCCTCCTTGGCCTTATTATCATCCTTAGCTTGTCCACCCTTGATGAATTGGAGAAGAGAGATTTGGGCGCCCACTCTGCTCGGCTTGAATCCACAAAATGACGCCTACGACCTTCAGCTAACATCCTGTTCAAGGTTTCCTTCATCACAATGAACAAGAAGGGAGAGAGGGGGTCACCTTGCTGAATATCCCTCAATGACCTAAAGAAGCCTTTAGGGGATTTGTTAACCAAAACTGAAAATTTAGCCAACCTGATACACTCCCTCATCCAACCTCGTCCACTTCTGCTCGCATCCCATCCGATCCAGCAAGTAGGTCCAAGAACTTCTAAATGACATGATTATATGCCTTCTCTATGTCCAGTTTGCACATATTACTTTCACACCTTCCTTATATCGAGAGTCAATGCCATGTGAGCTATTGACGCACTATCTAGAAGCTGCCTGCCTATAATGAATGCGGCCTGGTTCTGGGATATAATGGAGGCTAAGACCACCCTATATCTAAAAGCCAATGTTTTTTGCGAGAATCTTGTATGGGAGCTGATTGGCCTGAAGTCCTTCAGGTTGCCTGCCCCTGACACCTTCAAGATAATGGGATGAAGGAAGCACTTAACTTATTCACCAGATGACCCCTCTCATGAAACTCCGCCATAAAGTCCACAATATCGCCCTTCACCACATCCCAAAATTCTTGGAAGAAGACTACCAGAAAGCCTTCAGGACCTGGCACCTTGTCCCTCTCCATTGAGTCTACTACCAAATTAATTTCAACTTCCTAAAAAGGTTTCTCTAGAGAAACTGTGCTGATATCAGAAAGGCACTCAAACTCTAGGTCATTGAGAGTGTCTCTCGCCCACCCATCGTCGGTAAGGAGGGATTTGTAGTGGTTGACCACAATGTCACATACCTGCTCTTTCTCTTCAACTCTTCTTGTTGCTTCTTACCTGCATAACAACAATACTGTGGAAGAATTTCGTAATTGTCCCCCTTATATAATTTTCTCCTCTCAAAAGAAAAAGTATAAAAATAACTTGGAACCTACCAAAATTGAGAGAGCATGTTTGAGAGAAAAACTCAACACAACTATGTGAGTAACATTTGAGCACGAGAATGGCTCAAGCAATGTAAACCCCAGGCAATAACAGTTGAAAGTTTGGAACTATAACCTACCATTCTACATGATTTTTTAAATGTCTGTCCTCGTATTAAGAAACAGTTACATCATGGTTGCATCAGCAATTATGTAAGGAAACTGTCACCCTCCCTGTGTGATATGGGGGTGAATTGGTCCGTTGTGAAAAAATGGCTGTATCGGGGCTGATATGACTATAGAGGGCTCATTTTAAAAAATAAGTTGTTTTTAATTTTTTTCACTTGTCTTTCTACTTTTTAATTCATTCCAACCAATTAAAGAAGCTCATAAACTAAGTTTAAACTAGATATAGGCCTATTTTGAGGATCAAAAAACAAATTTTGAGTGCATTTGATGAACCAAAGTGGAGATCATTTTGGTAAATATAGGAAGAAAAGGTAAACCACCACTTTTTTCTTTCATTTTTCCCTATCCTTTTGTAGTATTTATATGTAGTGGACCCTAACCACCAGATCATGCTTGACTTGTGTTCGATTGAGGCCTATTTGGTCGGCTTTCAGCAGGTCAAGCTAACACTGCCTGGAAGATAACATTATTACCAAAAAACGGCCCATTACACCATCAAATATAGGGCTATCAATGGACCGAGCTGGGCCTGGGGTAGGTCTCGGCCCAGATTTTGAAATGCTTATTTAAAATTCTGATTTTTCAGGCCCGAGCCTGGCCCATTGACACCCCTAATCAAATACATGTAAAAAAAAAAAAAAAAAATACATACGTAATTGGGATCCTCATGTATTTTAGAATTTCTACAAATAATCTGAGAGTTTCTCCAGAAAAGATTTCAGCCATTACAGGGCTGCATCGGCTGAGACAGACCCATATTACATCGGCCACCAAACTAACTGATACGCCAGCCAATACCATTACATAATACCTTGATCTCTGTCATTCTCTTTTCTACCATTTCCTCCTCTCCTATAAAAAAATTCCAAGCTTTTATCTTGTCTGTTAATCGAAAACTTCAAACAACGAGATTAAAAAAAAAAAAAAAAACTAGTAAAAGGGCATTTCAGATGACCAAGTACAGTTCTGCAACATGTTTTCAGCTGCACAGTTGTACGTTTGTGAGGTGCAAATCATAGTAGCCTGGTCTGTCAATCAGCTGGATCTACAACATATTCCCAGTTAAATCATAACCTAAACTTGCTCATTGGTTGGCTAAATTAGTACATAGCTCACTTTCCACATACTCTCACATATGTATTGCATATAGTTACTCGGGGTTAGTGGGAATTACTTTAGATAGCCAAGAAAATTTAGTAGCAAGGTGGTCTGCATGCATAATTAGTCTACTCTCATACATACAGCGACACAAACAAACAGACCATAATGGTCCGTATTGACCAAGGTTACCTCGATTGTGGGTTGCTTTGGTACATGGTACGGGAAAGGATACGCATTACGCTACTTCCTCTAATACATGGTATATATATGTTACACTCGGATAGGGTCATGTGCGTCATTCCAATGCATACATTGTGCATGCAATATAGCTTTACATATATGGTACACTCGGATAGGGTCATGTGTGTCATTCTAATACATACATCGTGAATGCAATATAGTTTTATATATAAACTCACACTTGGGTCCCTACTCTTGCCTCAGTGGTAGACTCACAAGAATTTCAACACAAGGTCATGGGTTCAAGTACTCATTGTGGTATAAAAAAGTCATTGTGGTGTGAGTGTGTGGGTGTGTGTGGGGCGTGAGTGCACACTTGCGCGCGCGTGTGTGTGTAAACAAACTCACACTTTATACCTGAAGTAGTGAATGTTATTATTATAGACCCCACATGCTTAGTGTTATATTATAGCCACATAAATATAAGTATGAATCTCGACATTGTTAATATAAATTTGAATTAACTTGATCAATAGTAAGAATATGGAACCATAATTTCGGGCCACTCAAAATGGTGATCTAGATCACTCAATCTGGAAAAAAAAAAAATTAAGGGGTTCAGTGTTTTAGGTAACATTGGTTTCAACAACTGATGCAACCAAATGGCCACACAAGCCAATTGATAGAGATTTGAAGAAAAGGCCCACATCCCACACGTGGATGCTCCGCACTTGTGTACAAGAAAAGGACCGCTTTCCTGTTTTAGTCCATTACTACTTTCCTTTTCTTTCAAATCTCTACATTAGGAAATTTCATTTTTCTTTCATATTTTCATATTAGGCAAGAAGTAATTTTAGATTTTCTTATTTAAGTACTTTTCTATTTAGGTGCTTTCTTAATTACAGTGCTATCTTATTTAGGTGGTTTCCTATTTTCTCAGATCTTTGCTATCTAGGAAATTCTATTTTGAGATTTTATCGCTTTTATTACAAATTGTAAGGACTGATTATAAATAAGGCATATGGCCTATGGAATAAGATAAGTTAATTAATATTTTCTTGAGTAATTCTCATATTTTCTCTACGGTAGCTATTGAAGGGGGGATCTCTAGTTCAAGACTTTGGATTCGTAGACTCTAGCTTTCGGCTAGAGGATTGTTGGGTCCTTTCCCACAATCTCTTTCTTCTTTTCTTTGATCTATTTGCTTCTCCTTTCGGGGTTTGCATCAACCACCAATTTGGTCTCACCCAATGAATTTAAGTGGGAATAACCTAAAGTCACAAACTATCTTCATAGTATCAAATGCATATATAAATGCCCTTGCATTTCTTAATCATTTTACAAAAAAAAATCAGTGTTTAGGCACATGTATAAATATTTCCATGCATTTCCACATGTTGGGATATTTGGAAAGAGAGGAACAATCGCATCTTTAATAGCAGAAAGCTCCATTGTCTAAAGTGGGTGGGAAGAATTAAAAGTATTCTCTTCAAATGGGTCATTTGGCTCTGATAGAAACTAACCAATATGCCAAAAGCCCCACGACTGAAGGAGTGTGTCAAGCGAGGCTCTTCCACTCATTGGGATTGTAACAAACAATAGGCAAATTTAGTTCAATCGAGCATCCGAATGCATGCACGCATAGCATGTGATGGTAAGCATACTTTAGCCAATTGTTCTTTCTTTGGTATGGAGTTGAAGTCACATGGAGCACAAAACAACAAGAAAAATCCAAGTTTCAGTTAGTTATCATAACAAACGTCTGGTATGCATGTCTCCCTTTGGCATTTCGTCGAACATTCGGTACACATCACAATTCAAAAGCCTCAAATCCCATTTAAAAAAAAAAAAAAAAAAAAAAAATCAACCAAAATAGTGAAAGCCATTCTCTACCCTGAATTCCTCAAGATTTGAAATTGTAATTAATACAGAGAAAATAAATGAAAATTATATTAACAAAAAACAAAAAATAAAATCTCACCTTTTACCCCCTTTTTCAGTTGGTTGAGAGAGAGAGAGAGAGCGGCTGCTCAGATTTAGGTGAGAGAGAGAGAGAGAGAGAGAGAGAGCGGCTGCTCAGATTTAGGAGAGAGAGAGAGAGATGAGGGCTTGGGTGAAAAGACCGATTTGCCCTGTTATTTTCTCCTAATGAGAGTTAACCCCTTCCCATGACCCAAAATGACAAGGATGGACGACGGCTGTGTGGACGACTGTTAGGTGTTAGGGCCGGGCCATGCTCTGTCCAAACCCGGCCCAGGCCATGACGGGCCAAAATAGTTCAGCCCGAGCCCGTCTGAAATATTTATGTATGGCCCAGCCCAAGCCCGGCCCAGGCACGAGTCCGAAAGACTTTGGTAAAATTACGTTTCGGTGGCTCACCTACCGGGTAGATCTGTGATTTGGTGGGCCCCGCAGTGAACAGAGAGAGAGAGAGAGAGGGTGAGAGGGTGAGATGGGTCGTCAGAGGAGGAAGAAGCTCCTCTCTTTCTTTTAACATGAATGTACAGCACGTTAGGCTTGCCAGCTCAGGTGGCCCCATCATGGTGTTTATATGAAATCCACTCCGACCAAAATGTGTGTCACCTCATGTTTGGACCAGGGCGTAAAAATAATTTACATCCATGTCTCAAGTGGACCACACGATTGAAAAATAATATAAAGACTTAACACTCACCCTCCAAACTATTTCCCTTCTTATGGCCCACCTAAATAATTTATGGGGCTGATATTTAGATCTCAGACCTAAGTTTTGTTTTGGTATTAAATGGACGGAGTAGATTTTATTAGCTCATTATGGTGGGCCCCATAGAAAACAAGGGTGGGCATCCTCTCTCTGTTGATTAGGTGTTACCCGGGTAACAGCTTAGTGGGTGTTACCCTTAATGTGGGGCCACCTTTATGATTTTTTTTATATCCACGCCGTCAATCCGTTTCTTCAGCCCATTTTCAGGAAGGTTTCCCCAAAATTAAGAAGATCCAAATCTCAGGTGGACCATATCACAGGAAAAAAGCGTGGATTGAGTGCCTCACCATTAAAAATTTAAAATGGCCCATAGTAAGGTTTTTATAATTCTTATTTTTCATCCAAACTCTTGATAATGTCAAGAAGATTTGGTTCAAGGGAAAATAGAAATATCAGCTTGATCCAAAACTTATATGGCCAACAAAAAGTTATTAATGGTCATTCATCACTGTTTCTAGTGGTGTGGTCCACCTGAGATTTTGATCTTCTTACGGTTTGGGATAGAGTTCTAAAATGAGATAAGAAAACAGATGGACAGTGGAGATATATAATAAATACATCAAGGTGGGCCCCACACGGTAAGGATAACACCCACTAAGCTGTTACCCGGGTAAAAGCTAATCCGCTCCCTTATGCTGCGTCCGCGGAAAACGTCCTCGGGACGGGGAGCAGATTAGGTTCGGCCCGGCCTCACCCAACCCGGTGCGGCCCTTACCAAGGGGCCCACATTGATGTATGTGTTCTATGTCCACGCTGTGCCCATTCCCTTTTAGCATATCATTCTAGGGCTGAGCCCAAAAATGAAGCAGATCCAATTCTCAGGTAGACCATACCATACAAACAGTGGTAATTGGACATTAATGTACCACAAAAGCTTTGGGTTAAGCTGATATTTATCTTCTCCCTTCATCCAGGTTTATCTAAACTTATCAACAAGCTGGATGGCAAATAAACATTACACAAAAAGTAGGCTGGGCCATAGGAGGTTTTTAATGGTAGGTTGTTCAATCACCATCGTTTCCAATGGTTTGGTCCACCTGATAATTGGATCTACTCAAGTTTTTCGACCTTCCACTAAAATGATCCTGAAAAAAACGGTTGGACAGTGTGGATATAGAAGCATACATCAAGATGGACCCAACGGTAAGGCTGCACCATCTAGGGTGACCATCTAGGGTGAGGCAGCACCACACCTCATCCGCTCCAGGAGACCTATACACCCTGTTTGGCACCTTGGATTTGGTTAGACCTGACATGAACTGAGTTTAATTATTTGGATTGACCGATTTCGACTCCATAAAACTTTGTTCAAACAGAAAGTCCCTGTGTTTGGGGTTTGTTAGAAAAAAAAAAATTTAAGTTGATTTCAATCACAGCCCTGTTTGACTCGAACTTGAGCTCGACTCGAGTATTGACTGACTCGACTCAATTCGTACGTTCGACTTGGTTATATATATATATATATATATATATATATATATATATATATATATAGGGGGGGGGGGGGGGAACAGGTTGGATGACAAATAAACATGAATGTGGGCCGTAGGAAGGTTTCAATGGTGGACATCAATCTCCTCACTGTTTCTTGTGGTGTGGTCCACTTGAGCTTTGTACCTGCATCAATTTTTATTTAATACCTCAAAATGAGTTGTACAAATTGATGGACGGAGTGGATAAAACAAATACATCTCGGTGGCACCCACAGAGCTTGTTTGATGGCTAGTGTTCACGTCACCAGCCAACTCACGTCGAGTACTACCAGTCTACCCCCACGGGGACCTATCTAGAGACAGACGGTCCTGCTAGTGCTCTGTGGGGCCGACAGTGATATATTTGCTTATCCAAGCCGTCGGTCCATCTTTCAAAGATCATTTATGGCATTATGCAAAAAATGAAGGGGCTCGAAGGCTTGAGTGGACCACACCACAAGAAACAGTAGGG
This sequence comes from Liriodendron chinense, assembly GCA_003013855.2. NCBI lineage: Eukaryota > Viridiplantae > Streptophyta > Magnoliopsida > Magnoliales > Magnoliaceae > Liriodendron > Liriodendron chinense. The sequence goes on from PVNU02002350.1 coordinate 61,687, forward strand.
ATGTTAACTATCTATGTTATGGTGTTTTATTTGGTTAGTTAAAAACTTTAAACATTGTGATCTGTCATTTGTGATATGTAATTTGTGAACAAATCGGTATTCACTATTCAGTAGTAGAAAAAAATATTTTCAAGCAAAAAAAGTGAAATTGTTCGAACTTATTCAAACTCATAAAAATTGTCTGAAATGCGTACGTTCAAACATGTTCGAACACGGCTGGGCTAGACCAAACCAAGTTTGAACAAAGCCACCCTGTTCGAATGTTTGTTCGAACACACCCACTCAAGTAGCTGAACGATCCAATCTGGTCCATGCTCGACTCGAATCGTTGCCCACCTCTAGATTTGGTGGCAAAAGGGAGTATTTCAAATCCATATAGTTACTTTTTACGTTTGACAACCATGGATTTGGGGTAGTTGGAATCCGAGGTATTTCAAATCTCTATTTTTAATGTGTTTTGAAATCCTAACAATATGTTGAGATTCGGCTAGAACCAAGAGGAAATGCCTTTTTTGCCTCCCTTTTAAGGGGAGGAGAGTCCCACATGTAACAAAGATGTCTCTAAGCTACTAATCATGAGGCACATGGCACGTTTATGATATCCCAAAATAATTCAATTATCAGTTGCAATACTAAAATCATATCAATAGAATGATCTGAACCATCCAAATGTTGGACATTTAAATAGATGGTTAAAAAACGTCAGTGAGTCACCTATTTGTAATCCTTGCATTTGTGGCCCACCCAAGGCTTAGAATTTCCTCTTTTTTTGCCGAAGTATATATTTTAATGGGCTTATTACCGTCATTCTATCAAATACCACATATATATACTAATTTAGAGTATGAAAGCTAATTTAGTTAACCAAATCTAAGTCATAAGAATGTACCCAAAAACTCCAATGCCCTCCGAATACAAGCTCCCAAGGAGATTTGGATTGCAGGGCATTTCAGCAATACACAAATGAGAATTTGGAATCACCTTGAATCCAATGTAAATGTGATTCAGATTCCAATGCATTCCAAATCCCAAGCTCCCAAGTGCTCCAGGAGACCTATAACAGACGCGGATTGTGTCCTGCCCCTGCCCAGATGGATTACCTTCCAGGCAGACCTGTGGAGGTCCCACCGTTATGTATCTGTTTATCTACTTTGTCTATCCATTTTATAAGATCATTTTAAGATATAACTTTAAAAAGGAGGAAGATCCAATGCTCAAGTGGGCCACACCAAACTGGGAATGAAACCTGATGACTTTGGTTAATGTAGTGATGACATCACTTGGCTACACTTGCTGTTTGCTGTTTGGTGTGGCCCACTTGAGCGTTGGATCTGTCTTATTTTGGGGCCCATTTCCTATCATGATATTACAAAATGGATGGACGGAGTAGATAAACAGATACATACAGTGGGCCCCTCTACTGGTCTGCCCAGACGGTAGGAGCAGGACGCAATCGGGGTCCATTCCCTACCCACATGATAATCCGTTACACATGGATTGAGTCCTGCCTGCCCGGATGGATTAGGGCCCACTGTGATGCATCCATTTATCCACTTCGTTCCTTTATTTTATAAGATCATGCTGGGATATATATGGGCCCAAAAATGAGGCAGATACAACGCTCAAGTGGGCCACACCAAATATAAAGCGAAACCTGGTGACATAATCACTACAGTAGTGATACTGTAATGATGACGTCACCAGGCTCGGATCATTATTTGGTGTGGCCCACTTGAGTATTGGGTCTTCCTCCTTTTTTTTATTCATACCTTAAATTGATCTTATAAAATGGATATGCATGAAGTCGATAAATGGATGAATTACGATTGGGCCCCTCAACAAGTCTGTCCCAACGGTAATACGTATTACCATCCGGCCGGGGGCAGGACGCAATCCACGTCCGATACGTATGGTCTGACCATGTGATATCACGGTAAAACTTTCTAAGGGAACCACTTGTAGGGGACCCACCGTGATGTTCAGTGAGATCCATTATATGTGTAATATATCTTAGGCCAAACTCAAAAAATTCAGAATCATATGTGATTTTGGCCTACCACACGAAGGAAAACAGTCGGTATAGAGACGTCCATCTTTGATATTTACAGGGCCCACCATGATAATTATATAAAATCCACTCCAACCTTCAAATAGAAAACCAAAACATAGGCCTGGGTCTAAGCAACAGGCCCATCCATTATGTCAGACGAAAGGAAACAATTTGGAAGGTGAGCATTACCCTGGACAAATTTTCCAATTGTGTGGTCCACCTTAAACAAGGATGGGGCTGATTTTTCAGCTCTAGGCCTAAGATAGGGTAAGAAAACTAGTGGTCGGGTGGATTTTCTATGAACATCATGGTGGGTCCCATCTCAATGGGCAATTCCTTCCCGTTGAAATAACTTTTCCCTGTCCATTAAAGGTAAAATCGTGTTTGAATTTTAAATTTATTTTAAAATTTATTGGGCGGGCCGGGTTATGGGTTTTGAAAGTCTTAATCCAAGCCCAGCCCGAATAAGATACAGGCTTGAAATTTCGGCCCAAGCCTAGATCTCGGACTGAAATTCCGGTCCAAATTCGGCCCAAATGGGCCAAGCCCGAGCCCGATGGGACAACCCGGCCCATTGACAGCCCTAAATTAGGGTTCTCAATGGAGCAGGTCAGATCCGAGATATGATTCGCTCCGAATCATATAATGCAGATTTGGATCTTAAACTAGGTCCGATAATTTAAATGAACCAGTTTTGGATCTTCAAATAGGTCCGATTACTTAAATGGATCGGATATGGATTCACATAAACATATCTAAGTTTAATCCGAATCCTATCCAAATCCGACTCATTGTCACCTTACTATATATGTTATATTCATGCTGGCCATCTGTTTTCCAGATTATTATAGGCCATGTCTCAAAATTGAGACACACTACTCTCAGGTCGTCCACATCACAATAAATAGTGGGATTTGCATAATTTTGGTACTAAATTATATATATATATATATATATATATATATATATATATATATATATATATATATATATTCAGACCTACTTCCAACCTGAATCAGAAGGTTATATGGTTTTTGGACCGGAAATGGATGTAACTATTTATAAATGAATCGGATTCACCTTTTGATCCAAGTTGGATCCGATCCAGATCCGACCCATTGATAGCCCTACCCTAAATTGACTGTTGTTTGCTGAACGGAAAAATTATTTGATACTCTGCCAGAGTATGAAAGTTAATACGCAGGAACTCAGATATCATATACATGGCAGATTTTAACTCAAATTAAACGGACTAAATTGTGTAAACCGGTGTATCTAAGTTACAATATCAAATTCAAAGTTTTTGAACAATTTTACCCTCTGATTCATGGAAAATTGTTAGTTGAAATAGGACCATATGGATGTTTTTCAATCATGATAGTTCAATAAATGTCCACCAATCCGACAGTCAGATAATGATACAAGTGTATTTTTAACTTCACGGTACATCTAAAACTGCGACCTATATTTTGGACAGTTTAGGCCGAATTACGTGCATGCGAAGTATGCAATTTCCTAACAAATTTCTAACTCCTGAGTATCATTGAGCACTCTCTACCAGAGTATCAAAACTTCTACTGTTGCGTAATCTATCGAAGAGTAGTAAGCAAACGTAGTTAGTTGGAAGAACGATTAAGGTGCAATCTGGACCTTTGCCACCATGATCAACGCTCTGAGGTTGAGGTCCATTAGAGAGGAGTAATATGATCCACGGCCCAGTGGGGGACCCAGTTCGGTAATCTGGACCTTTGATCTCTTGCAATATTCTGATTTAGATAGACTATGACTGAATAAACTTCTCGATGGGGCAAGCTTAACCTTTAGATTCGTGGCCTACTGATGGACGGTTAGGAAGATAAATAAAACAACGGTTCACATTCAGCTGAAAGAGCATGGAGATTTTGTGGGTTTTCTCTCTATAGCAGGACGCAGCAAGTCAATGCTCTAGATTACAAGATACGTGGGCTCCAGCTGTCAAAATTGAATGACTGAGAATACTGTACAAAGATGCGGACCAAATATCATACAATCCCTCTGAAATAGAATTCCATATTGGAGCTTCATATGCGGCCGCTCAGGATCATCAGCAAGAGTGGGCCTACTGGGCCCATATGGTGTGGATGGATGATTTTGACCATGATATGCTTAGTTGGAAAAAAGAAAAAGAAAAAGAAATTGAACGGTCTAGATTCAGCTCTATGAACCAGTAAGTATGCGAGTATTGGAGCGCATGAAATAAAAGGCCACACCAAGAGGACAGATGGCTACGATCACGGGACTATCTCCGCATGTGGGCCCTCCTCTACACAGACATAGGCCAAACTACTGGTTATCACATGATAATTGTCTCTAGGCACTTTCTTTAAGGAGAACTTGGTGCAACTAACTTCTTGTGGAGCACTGTAGCATATGTGCATCATATGGCATCCATCCCATCATACTAGGATGAAAATGACACTCTCCACAAATCAGGCCACTCCATTAATATGATGGAATGCAGTAGTAGGTACAACTCCTAAGAACTTTTAAATTATATGGTGGTCCACATGATAATGGGATCAGCTTGATTTTTGGGAATCCCATTTTTTTGCAGGGGCAACCCTATTAAAACAGTATAGATGTCATACGCACACCATGGTGGGCTTTATATGCAACAATTGTAATTAAGCTTAATCTTGATATAGGATGAGGCACAAGTACATTCCTGGCACGGCGAGATGAAAAGTAGGCAAACGGAAGTAGAAGTAGTCCATCAAATTCGGGCGCAATCCCACATAGGGCATGACATAACTAGGCTCAGACATGTCCAACTCGAAGAAATTCAATTTAGATATGGAGAAATTAGTATTTGAAATGTGAATCATAAATTAGCCATAACTTCTATGGTTAGTTTAGGACTCTTTATTTTTGAAAAAACTTGTTAATTCTAGTAAGTTCTACTCCAATTGAATTAGGACTTCTATTAGGTAATTATTCAAAAAAAATATTCGAGTTTTATTTCTTTTTTCATGTGGATTCAAGAAATTTCTTTATGGATTCAAGGTTTTAATCACTCGAGGAAGGCAATAATCTTCTTCATTATTTTTTCACTCTTCCCTGCATCAAATTTGCATCTACTTTTTATTTGAGTTAATTTTGATATTTTATAAAGAGAATTGATTACCCTAAAGGTGGTTGCATGACTTCTTGTTGTTCGGGGCATTTTTATTATTGAATCCATTATTAAGTAATTAATTTTTACCCTTTAATTTATGTAAAAAAAAAATAAAATAGAAAAGGGTTTCAGCAAAATCTTGTTAAGGACTTTTCGAAGGTTGATAGAAAATGTATCAAACAGCAAAAACGGCCCCAAGAACTAGCCACATGTAAGTATTACATAACCTAACTTTGCTTGTACTAGCAAGTCAATCTAATGGACCAAAGAGACTGTATGTGGGAGATTGAAGTAGTGAATTATTTTTTATTCATTACTTTTAACAATTTAAAGATGTATAAATAGAATAAAAATAAAATCAGTTTTTAACTTTAATTTGATTTAATATTAGATTTCAAAATTTAACTTGAATTTTAAATAAGAGAAACTAAGGGGTCATTTAGTACTGCAGATTTGAGCATATTTTGAATCCAACGTTTGTTTGACCAAGTGGATTAGAGGGTATTCTAAATCCATGGGATTTCAAATCCTAACTTTTAGTGAGTTTTGCCATCTTGTCTTTTTCTTGAATTATCAATCCTCTCCTTCTTTTTTGCTCATTTTTAATTATGAGAGAGTCGCATGTGTAACATATGTGTTAAAAGATTACTAATCTTTTGTACATGCCCGTGGCCCGTTGATGGTATCCCAAAACAATTAGATTATCAACTGCCTCACTAAATTACACCAATAAAATGATTTGAGCAGTCCAAACATTGGCCATGTAAATCAATGGTTAAAAACCAGTGGTTAGTCACTTAATTATGATCATATACTTATGGCTCCTCTGGGGCTTGGAATTTCATCATTTTTTTTGCCAAAGTATGTATCTCATTGTGCTTATTATAATCATTGTGTCAAACATCACATATGTAAACTAATTAGGGATATTAAAGTTAATTTAGTAATTAAATTCAAACTTATGTAAATATACTACATAATGTAAGGGATTCTAAATCAATGGTGTCAAACGCAATCGGAGAATTTCTAATCCAGGGGATTTCTAATCCAAGTATTCTAAATCCACGGTGCCAAACTAGGCTAAATAGGGATTTTTACCCCAAAATTCTTGAGAAGTCTATATTTACCAAAGAAGGCCCCATGATTAGAAATTACCAAGAGTTGCCTTTTTAGGGGTAAAATTACAAAAAAGCCCTCAATTATTTTTTATTTAAAAAGCAGTGAAAGTCAAGACTTATGGGGCCCATGTGGTGTGTGTATAACATGCAACCCATTAATTGTACTCACTAGACTATGGTGATAGCACGAACAAAACATTGGTAAATCAGATAATCAAATGGGCTACAATTGAATTGGGATATTTTGAATGGTGTACATTATGTTTATAGATTATCCCACCTTACGATTGAGTTTGCCTTATTTTTACTTTGTCTAGTAATAATGTTCGCTTGCATCTAGATGTGAGATACATTCCACGAGGGCCCCACAACCTTTTGATTTTCCACTTCATTGTAAAGAAAAAAAACAAATGACAGCAATGTAATTTCTCCTCTTAAAAATTATTGGTTGAGAATATCACTTACTAGAGGGACCATTGGTAGAATCCAATTCCTCAACAAATTTTGTGGAAAAAACAATAAAAATAAATTTAATTATGAAATTAAGAGATTAATCTAATTTCATATATAGCGACAAGCACAACATAGCGCACATGTGCCCAACCTAGCCCGGCTCAACCCATGCGCATGTGAAAAATTGCACACTATAGCTCACTGGTGCCCAACCTGGCCCTGCACGCGGGAATGTGAAAATTTGCATAGGAGACACCTATCCCATGCTCCATGATGCATAGCATATTAAAGGGGCTCAAGGCCCTTAGCAACAATCTCACAATGATGCATATAAAGTATCTAGAATGATTGTGCATAACCAATGTGGGGCAAAGGAAAAACTCACAATGAAGCTACTTTCAAAGATCCCCAACCACCTACATAATTCTAAAGTTCCCAAGTGAAGAAATTTTAAAACACACAACACAATGTATTGAATTACTGAAAAGGCTTTATATCATAAATAATGGTGCAGGCTCTCGTACAAGCAATTCTCTTGCTATGAAAGTAGAGAAGGTTATACGTACGATTCCCTTGTGAGCAAAGGAAAATCATTATCAAATTGAATCGTGAAGTAGGATGGACAGAATACTTAATTGAATTGGACATCAAACTTCTCTTGATGTGACAAGATATTTCAGTACCATGGCAGGGTCTTTCAACTCGGCAACTCCTCCTGACTCAATGATGCTCAAGTTGAGTCGTGACTCTGAGTCAATTCAGCCAGGTTGATACCGATTCGCAAGGTTGATAAGAAGTTAGAATTTGGGGGGGGGGGGGGGGGGGGGGGGGGGGGTTTAGTGTTGAGATGAGGTTATTTTCACTCAGTCTACCACTGTCCCAAAGGTGTGGGTGTGATAAGAAGTTAGAATAGGGCTGAGCATGTATTTTAATTTCCAAAATTGTGAGTATTACGCTTCCTTTGGATGGAGTGTTTGATAGGACCTAGGGTTAAAATTGGTGTATTTGATATCATATATCACCGGGAATGACATTCAAACTTATAGACGGATATGTTGTTTTTTCCTTTGTAAAAAAAAAAATAAAAAATAAAAAAATCAACAACAACAATCCTGAAAACTCATGAAATATGCATTATATTTATCGATTTCAAATGATATTTCATACCTTGGAACGTTATTAGGGCATGTTTGGATAAAAGGAATCCATGCAAATATGAAAATTATTTTTCACTAACAACGTACTTGAGCTGTGTGGATACGTGGATTTCACATAGTAATTATTACTCCTATCTATAGATAGAAATTTTGGCATAAGAAATGATATAATAGTTGTCTAATGAATTTGAGAATTTCACTTGCTATCCAAATAGGCACCTCATCTTTTGAATTCTATTTTCTACCATGAACATGAAAACTATCCTTGGGTAGTCATTATTTTATCCAAGGAATCCAAATAAAATCCATGCATCCAAACATGCCGGAATCTGACCAAGTTGAAATCTCCACATTGCAAGTTCCTTAGCCTGTTTGGTAGACATCTATAAATGAGTTCATCTCATTTTAGTAAATCATAATTATGTATTAGAGATTATAATTATTGGTTATCAAGACTATTTTCAATCCTTGTCCAAAAGAAATATGATGTCTGATATATGATTCTCATTGACTAAAAAGAGTTGAACTCATTTTTGGAAGTCTACCAAAAAGGATCTTAGATTCATACTCAGGGTTTGGGCTCCAAATTGCAATCCCAACACTTTCAAGTTGGACTGAAAGAAGCGTGACGATAATTTGAAGGCTACTTCCTCATTTTGAACACTACAAAACATGATTGACATTTGCATTTCCTCTTGATTAAACTGAATATTCACAATTTAATTCACCTTTGCATCCAAACGCAACCTTAAGCATGCTTCGCAAGCCCTGCAAACCACAATTTAGCAGTACACCCAAACATTACCTAATATAAAATTTTGTATGTTATGATCTTATAGCATTGCCACAAAAATTGGAAAAAAAGAAAAAAGAAGAGTGCAGATATAGGAAGTTCAATTGAATTTGAAATCTATATGCTTCTATTGAACTTAAATTGTATAAAAAGTATTGACATATATACATTAAACAAACAACATTTTTTTATTTATTTTATCTCTCTTCTTCATTGTCATTGTCAATTGAATACGAGTCGTCCATGTTTATGGCCACGACCTTAGACGAACCGATGATCTTATTAGAGGCCGGAGGTAGGAAAGGAGGACGCTTATCCTTTGCCATTACGTCGCGCCCTTGGAGTTCTTTCCTCAAGTCTCCTGGCGGCAAGAAACAATCCATGGACAATCCCCATATGTTAAAATCGACCTCTTCAATGGTCCACGCCTCCTCCATTCGCGTCCTAGTATGGTTTTCGGAGCTATCGCCGAACCTAAACAATGAGACCGCAGTGTGGCCTGAATGTGCAATGTTAACACCATCGATCGGCCTATAGTCTTCGATCGACGACTCCATTGTCGTCTCCCAATAGACGCTCTCGTCACCATCGCCGGAGGCCTTTATTCGGAGGAGATGGGAGTCTTCGAATTGGACCAGTAGGCCTGTCCGTTGGCTGAAGTAGCCCCACACTGTGTGGCGAATTATCTCCACACTGTTGCTACTTCTGGCCTTCAGCATTGCGGGCTCCGCTTCGAGCTTGAGCAAGAAGCAATCCTCACCGTTGATCGCCTTTTCGCCGATACAAACAGCATTGGAGAATAAGTTGGCTGTTGATCTAGGATCAAGACCCTGTGGATGTACACCCCATATTTTAGATACACATAGGAGGAAAGCTTCAATTCTCTGGCAGTGTGTGATGGTTGATACACAGACATTTAGTAATTGCACAATGGCAAGCAGGTAGCTCAAATCAAACCGTCCAAAACTGGGCCGTAATTTAGATTGAACATATGCGATGATTTATGCTGATTTGATGTTTCAACGGGTGTGATTATTGCACGTTTAATGGACGGTTGAAATGGAAACTAGTCAATGGTCCAAATTCAATAAGCACGTGTTCTTGAAACAGAGTTAGATCGCCCAATCGATTTGAGTTCGAGCTGATGACCTGTCCTTGTTAGGTCCCGCAATCCGCACTGTTCAATTTGAATTAATGAATAACACGTCTACAATTTTTGACGGCCTGCTTATCTACCATCATACTCTGCCAGAGTATTAAATAACTCCCCTTAAGCAATTAAGCATTTGATCATAGACAGGAGCTATTGCAAGCACTTGGAAATTTCTTTAAAATTGCAATGTGGCATACAAGTAATTCAAATCAAACGTCCAAATTATGGGTCCCACTTTAGATGTATCATGAGCTAAAAATTAATATTATTTAATTATCTGGCTATCAGATTGGTGGCATTGATTATACTCAAAATGAAAAGCATTCAATGGTCCTATTTCAACAAACAAGTGGCCATGAATCAGAGGTTAAAATTGTTCATGCAATATTGGGTTGGTCTGTTTATTTGAGATAATATATGACATATTGGACTTTTGGGTGCCTGTATATCAAGCTTCATACACTGCCAGAGTATAAAATAAACCCCCAAAAGGAGTTACCTGATACTCTGGCTGTGCATGACACTTGATACGCAGGCACACAGAAACTGTACACATGGCATACAGAACTTTAATAAAACAAAAGGCCCCACCAATCAAAATCCAAGTAGGTCTGGCCACGACCGTTGGGCCATGGGAATCAGTGCAAAAGTCAATCATACATCTCCTTCACCACAATAGGGAATAAAATGCACAACCTACGCTTTTGAAACCCCATGCTTTTGATAAACCACACCCATTTTTCTACTTTTTGGCATTGGAATCGTGCATTTATAAAAAAAAACCACATAATATAAACTATCTCAATTATCAGCCATCTTAGTAGAAAATCTGTTTGTTGGCTTTTCTTATGGTGAATTGGGGTCGAATATACACCTAAGAAGATGTATATATGCTAACCAAAACAGAAGGAGAGAGGATATGCTGATGAAAATTGCATTTACCTGCCTCTAATTTAGATACAATTTGTAGGTAGCACACCGACACTATTCATTTTCTCACACCCATTTCTCATTTTTGGGAATAGAAATAGTACAGAAGTGTACCATTTCAATTCCTGAAATGAAAGATGGGTCCAAGCAAATCAACCAGTTGGGTGTATGTAAATATCGTATAATGAATTATTAGGTGTATAAACCATATACATCATTATTCAACTGTTGTTGTCCATTCACTACCAAGCAAGCACACATGATCGCGACGTTACATCGAATAATGGTGTGTGCATGATCTATACACATGATAATTTCTTGTAATTATAAGAACAAACATGATTAAACCATAAGCTTTTTTTCTTCACTTATGAAATGTCCATAAGTATAATGCAACCATAAAAAAAAAAAAAAGGAAATTACCTGTAATAATCGCCTAAGGGGTCTTGGTGGTCCCCTAGAAGCATGTGATTGGTGCCATGGGGTCTGCCTCCACGCCACCTTACCGTCACTGCCGGCACTAATCTTGCACCCCGACACCACGAGCTCTAGGCACCATAGATCGGGCCGCTTCTGCCACAACACGAACCCTCCGATCTCTCCCTCGCCGTGCCGGGCTCTCTTAACCTTCACCAACTTGTTGTTACTGCTGTTGTTACATTTACTATCGCCGGTGCGAAATTCCGTCGCAACCATGGTTACCTTCCCCATTGCATACATGCTATGGATCGAATCGAGCAACTTCTCACCTCCAGTCGCAGCTATGTATTGTTGCACTATGTATTTCGCTATCGAAGACTCCTGTGAATTTATTTAAATAAATTAAAAAGAATGTAAAAAATATATATGTAGAAAAAAAATCATAAGTCTATGCATTGATAAATAGAGATTTACTTAAATTTTCATGAAGCCAAGATATTACAGGCCGATTTCCATTGGAACAGAACTTTTGAATTCGAGCTGGGATTCCCATATTAACGAAAGCATTAATGAGATTGGAGATCTTACAATGGGGTGGTCTTTTATGTTGCGATTGAGCGAGTGGTCGGTGCGGATTGGAAGAGGGATGAGAGGAGCGCCGATGACGCCGAGCAAGAGCTGGAGCTCTGTGTTCCGGCCGCCGAAGAGCGTAGAAGACGAAGATCGGTCGACGTGGGAGCGCATCCATGTCTTCATGCATTGCCATGGCTTGGAATTGGCGTGGGTGGTATATGTGAACATTTCTTCAGGAATGGGCACTTCCAGAACGGTGTCCAAACCATCTTCACGGTCGAGATTTGGGCACAGTTTCCTCATTAGAATGAGAAATGCCAAGCACCCAAACAGCCCTTTACCTTCCTTCTCTCACTCCTTTCATATCTTGGATTCTAAGCCCAGTTGGTGCACGTTAACCATGGCCCATGCTAACGTGGGCCGCTCTTATTTTTGTCTACTTCGTGGTAGCACGCCCTCTTTTCAACTCTCTCTCTCTCTCTCTCTCTCTCTCTCTCACCCTTTTTTAAGTTTGAACTTTATTTAAAGAGCTTGTTCTTCTATCTGTTGGAAGAGATCCGGTGCTCCTACAGAGTACTGAATTTTCTTGAGTCCATATCATATACCTTCCATGTGGAATTTTTATGACGATCCGAACCACACATCCGATATTTTCCAATAATTATTGTCCACTAATAAAGGTTAAAAAATATTTAATCATCCTAACCATCTAATAAATGAAATTGTTTTTCAAAAAGAGTGATGGTTGCTTTATTTTTGTCTGTTAGTCTCCATTTGTACCTTTCTGATTATCAGGTGATTTCTCGGACGTTACTTAGTAAATGAACGGTTCAGATCTTTCCAATATATAACACCCTTGCACCAAAGACATTGTGGGGCACTAACTCCCATGCTCTATAGGCAACTCGACCGGCTGCGGGCTCCCTCTTCTAGATAGAGCTTTAATATATTTTCTATATAATACTCTGGACTGTGCTGGTTCATACACATGCATACATTCACCTTATACATACACACACACACACACCCATTGAGCCATGTGTACAGCTGAGGATTGAGCATGGATCAAAATTTATATTAAATGGGGCAGTTCTAACTAAATAATTAGCGGTCATCAAATCGAATGAAATTGTCCAAAGTTCAAAATCAGAAGGCATGAATGGACGGTTGTGGTCATCCAATTGGTACTATTTCTCTGCTATGCCCCATCCATGACGTGGCAGAAATTTCAAACTATCCAAGTTTCATTTACATGTATGCCAAATATATAGAGTAAATGTGCATGAGTATGGTCTACCATACTCTGCGGTGTATTGTGCAATTCATTATTTTTCTGATGATAAATCAAAATCGTTTTCAACCGTTGGTACAACGAAAAAAGAGTTTCCAACGACTTGGAATACCGGCAATACCATCGGATGATGTGGATAGTGGTGATAGTTCACCACCAATGTTTAAAATGTGGTAGACCCACCTCCTATTTAGGAGTTCCTATGGTGGGTCTCCCCTCCCCAAAATTTCCACATTGTTCTCTTTGGTTTGGCCCACCTAAGTTATGGATCAAGCTGGATTTCAGATCCAGGCCTCACATTGAGTGGCACATCTTATGGACCTTCTAGATGGTGGGCCCACAAATACCAAACATATTGTAATTATGATCATTTGTAAATTGTTGTATCACAAAGATTTTAAGGTTATGATCCGTCCATAGTGGGCCCGGCGATTTGGACGATGTGCAATAATGCCAGGTGGCCAGTGGATGAGATGCAAAAACTTGATAAAAATGGTGGTGAACTATGACATTAAGCTTAAGCTAGAATACTTAAGTCCAAGGAACATGCCTTGCACGTTCTACGCTTGAAATCTAATCCATGTATGTGGGTTAGCGTATGAATGGATGGGTCCACCCTTTGATTGTACAAGATGTTTCCTAATGTTACACAGCGCATGTACCAAGGAGCCCATCTACTTTCCAACCTATGTGCCTACATGGCACATGTGTGAAATATCCAATCTATCCATTAAATGGGTCCCATGGCCTTGATCAGAATCTGCGCTAATCTGCTCATCAGGGTGTTATATCCTGACAGCCATTGTAAGAAACGTTTCATTGGAGCGGCCGATTGCAATATGCGTTCAAAAAAGTAGGTTGGCCGATTGTCATTTGTGAAACAAGACAGTGGCGGATTGCCTTTTGTGTATTGAAAAAGCGAACAATTGCAGCTGCCAGTGATCGATTTCCATGGCCAATTGCCGTTTTGCAATCAGGGTGGTGGCCAGAGGCTGATTTCCACGGTCAATTGTCTTTTTGCAATTTGGCTAGCGGCTGATTGTCGTTTGGAGCATATCTAAAAACTTTTGTTGGCCTAAGTTTTTAATGTTTATTCATCACTGTTTCTAGTTGTATGGTCGATTTGAGATTTGGATCATATTAAGGTTTAGGATCTCATCTTAAAATGAGATGGAAAAAAAGATGGACGGCGTGGATACAACAGAAATACATCAAGGTGGGCCACACATGATTGGGGTTGTTGTACCCTATAGGAAAGAAGTCTCTGAAGAGGAAGCAGTTACCAACACGTGTAAAGAGAAAAAACAAGAGAAGCCTCTGGAAGGCAATATGGGAGACGGTTACCGTAACCGTCAGGAAGTGGAGCATCTAGATATTTCCTTTTTTTTAACGAGAAAGCTATAAAAGGAGGATCTCAGTAGTGTAAGGGGTCCAGCACCAACCAAACCAATCTATCTTTCCAAATTATTAAATCATTTATATTTCATAGTGTAATCGATCCATGTTTACATTTCAAGTACTTTGTATTTCTTAGAGTAAGCGCTCTGGCATCTACCAAGTCAAGATTATATTATCGCTAAGCAAGTTTAACCAAGTTCTTCATCTATTGTCATTTACATTTCTTAACGTAATCAGTTTCTTTTACTTTCTTTAGCATTAATCGCACTATTCAATTTCGGTAGCATAATCTTTTAAATTACTTTCATAATAGTAAGTTTTACGATCAGTAAAAATTTCATATCGCAATCTCTGAGTGATGAGAAAAAAACAAAGATCACCCACACGGTCGATTGTTAAATTCTTTTCCTTACATCCTTTAAGTAACGCCGAGAGAAATCATTTCGCTCGGAAGGTTAAAGTTGCAACCCACTTTTTGGAGGATGAACCCTACCTTCCAAACATCGTCTGATCACTTTTATTAAACAACTGAGCGAGTGGCTAGTTATGCGACCGATCTCTACAGATCTGGGTCATATACAGTCGATCACAACGTATCTGCCTTCCCGGGCGCTCGGGGTCATCATTGTTCGGTTGGAATCGAGCCGCGAAAATCGATTCTGGCACGCCCGCACACACATTATACGCGTGGCTGATAAATAAATCGACAACACAGGGAAGATACCAGTTTAGGAAACAAATGGATGGATAAACCAACCTTAGCCCAATTTTTATTAAGTCGTATTTTTCTAATATTGTATGCCATTTGATGAGTGGACCGGCGTGATATATGTCAAGGACATATATGTGATTGGACCCACCTGATGGACGGGTTAAATCTCTCACATGTGTGGGAATTTGCACACACACCACGGGTAGATGGGCTCCTTTTTTTTAAATAGTTATCTTATTTATGCATTAGCTTGTTTTGGATATGTTGGTCGGCGGCTAATAAGGGCTGAATAAAATAAAGGTGATTGTTTTTTAATAGGAAATGCTCACATCCATCTGCATGGACTGCAAAGTTGCCATCCATTCAGTGCACGCGGCCAATGTGTCATGCGCATAGAAAATCTGAACCGTTGAGAAGGTACCTACCACCTTGAAGATCATCTAGCAAAATAATCAGGAAGATCCACTCATCAGATGTGCCACCGTGTGAAAACAATGGATAGCCGATGGATACAGATTGGCCTGATGTTAGTTCCAATGATCTTCAAGGTGGGCCTAAATTTTCAGTGGCTTGGATAATTCTAGATGTGATGAGAATAGGCACTTAATTTATTTTCCTTCTTTTGTGGGTTAAATAAATTTTTAATAGGTCAAGGTAATTTTAATTAGAACAATAAATGGAAAATCAAGAAAAGCTCCAATAAATACTCTAGCAGAGAGTGATGATTCATGCTTGTGCACTAGGAGATTGCACACGGGGGTCTATATTCAATTCAAATTACACCGTACGTCCCACTGATGGGCCCTATGTTATATGGCGGATGAGTTAATAATTACACTGATATTTGTCATCACTTGCTGATCGGTGGACAGCTAATAGATGATTAAAGTAAAAAGTAGTTGAAATAAGAGCCTAAGGATGTCCAATCAATCTGATTTATGGGTTGTGACCCATGACTTGGACAGTTTGAATTGGGCAACGCGTTCATGTTTATAATTCTAAAGTGCATGCATGTAAAAATGCCACATTTAGCCAGAGTATTAAAAAACTACCCATATGGCGAATATTGCCAGCACCGTAAAGTGCATTCATATGCAATTCTACTTGTGGGGACCTTAGTGGAATTCAACCTGTTTAGAAGAGTCATCCTACCGAGAAGGTAGGATGTACAGGAAAAAAAAAAAAAGAAAAGAAAGAAAGAAGAAGAAGAAGAAGAAGAAAAAGAGCACTAATCAAACCATCACATGAGGTATCACATGAATGAGGAAGTTGGTAAGTGGATGTGTTTACACCTATTGCTGCCTTTCTCATTAGTTCACATCAGCCTGACAACATCAGAGCTACTGAGCTCTGGCGTTGTCAAGATGATGTGGACCAATGAGAGAAGTGAAAAGCAGGATTCAATCCGGACTCATTTACACCTAACCGGCCACAGCCAGATTCAACAAATGAGATGCTACCACTTAGCACCCTTGTACAAAATATCAAAAAAATTACTCATAGAGCGACAAAGAGAGATTGTTAGGATTAGGAGGACATCCTTGTCAGAGAAAATGCCATGCCAGGATTACTATTGCACCTAGGGATGTGCACCTTGTTCTAAATTAGAATCATAGTATGGTAAGCCTATGGGTAAGCCTACTAATTTATCATCCAATTAACCCAGCAAGTTAAGGTGGCTATACGCAAGTCCACTGTCTATCCAAGTCTACAAAAGTAACAAAGAATGAAGAGCTTTGGGATCTCGCCGATCCAAACAAACACATATCTCATTCAACACCACCTATCTTTTCATCCCACATGGATACCTATTTTAGTCTAGTCTAATCTAATTTAGCCTTTCTACTTCTATCCAACACAATGCTGCAACAAGTCTGAATTAATTAGCATAATTTTAGTTTAGTTTCATCAACTTTCTTTCAACGCATTGTTTGATAAAACTAATCAAATTGAAGAAAGAGATCCGATCAGAGTTGATTGGAAACAGCAAAAGCAGAATGCGGAAGCAGACAAAGGGTCAGATGTGTTGGAAGATAATTTGGCAGAAACCACCTAAGGAGCGATGATGTTGGGTGGTCGAAGGTGTCGAAACAGTCAATCAATGAGAATGCAAAAAACGATTCAAGGCAATCTTCGGTGAAACAGAATTCAGATGCCAAAAATTTGAAACAAAACAATGGTATTTTAGAAAATGATCAAGGTCAGTAGACGACTGATCAAGCGAGGAAAGTGATTGGATGGTTAGGATCTAAAGATGGAGAGAAAATTTCCCCTCGAGAGTATCTGATACCATGACAAACGCTTAGTAAATAATATGAATCTGATGACTTGGATCTCACAAATGTATCTATATTTATAGGTGGATTACAACAAACTTTTGAACAAATGCAAATTAATGAATGTATTTGATATTTGAATGTGTCACAGGTGAAATGTTACCCGTCCAGAGAAAGTTTTGGAGGAGATGAAGTTGAGTGGTTAACATTGCTGTAGTAAGTAGGAATTAGTTTAGCTCATCGTGTCCGATCTCGTCATTAGATCCCAAATCCCTTGAATTAGTTTAGCTCATCGTCCGCGATCTCGTCATTAGATCCCAAATCCCTTAGTCCTTAGTGATTTCACCAAGCCATACCTGTTGGCCAAACCACAATAGATAGGTTTAGACTCATCAACCACACACAACCGCTTTGTCTACATGAACTGTCATAGGTTATTTGCCAATTGTACTGCATTCTTATTCAGAATGATAAAATTGGCACTTGGCCTTCATTTTTTCATCCAAGTATTATTTTGTTGATAAGTGATATGAGTCATTGTGGTTATAAAAAAAAGTCCTTATTTCCAAGGCAAAAAGGACTTATTTGAAGAACTAACCTTCTCTTATAAATCGCGTAGTTCTGCGGAATTAGTAACTGGATAGACAATTAATTTTCTCAAATCAAGTCTTATCGATTTATTTTAGTGCCTGGGTCACAAGGCATTGGATTCAACTCGAGTTGCATCCGACTCTGGTGCGATTAAATCCCAGCTGGCCACTACACTATCATGTATCCAAATTGAAGCCAATCAGAATGTTTATTGTTTTCATCAATGTGGCTCCTATCATCATGGTGAGACTCACTTAATACATGGGTTGTACGGTACACAAACAACATGATGGACCCACACAAGCAGTTTAATGTTTAAACCTAGCTTAATAAATTCCACTCATGTTAATAACTTTTACACTCACGTTTAATAACCTCCATACGCAAAGTGAATAAGACTTGTAGAAGAAGAATTCCTGCAAACATTTGTAGAGAATCTAGCCTTCAAAGAATTTTTTAAATTTTATAAATCATATATTGATTGAATTAAGATTGTATACATTCTGATGTGATCGCAAGATCATGAGCGAATGTTCTCCCTTCTTATAAGAAGATTTTTTTTTCATAAATCAATGCAGCAAGATAAAAATAATCTACAAACATATGAAGATCCTATGTCATGATCTGCATAAGATCAGAGCTCCTATATAAAAATATCAAGGACACATGCGAGGCATAAAAGAACCAACTGCAATATTACCATTTGCTACATGCAACATGCAAACAAATTAATGAAATTACAAAATACCATCTACGGTGGGGATTGATCCGAATGTATTGATGTGGTGATCCCACACAACATGCAAGCATTAGATTGTTTACATCACACCTAAGATTTTTTTTTTTTTTTTTTTTTTTGAAATTTTCATAAAAATGAAAGGGTCTCTTCCAAACCCACCTACCTATTATTGCACCAACACTAGTGTTCGTTAAGGTATGCCATCTCTCTCTCTATCTTATGTATTTTTCTATCATTTTCTACAGCCAAACCACATCTTTCCCTTCAAGTAGCAATGACCCCACCACCACAGCTGCTCCCTTGAAATTTTCAGCGCCAAATGCGGCTTCATTATCGCATCCAATGTAAGCATTTGCACGACATGATATGGTAGAGCATGACGAATGTACTTATTATGGTAGAGCAATCTCTTCACAAGACACATGGCAGGTTAATGTATCAATCAAGTCCACCCATATACTGGAACTAGGATTGATGGCTCACATTTAAAAAATAAAATCCATGAGACAATCCTAGCCATTACTTTCCATATAGTTTATTCAACTGCATATTCTCCAAACGTCACTTAATAACACCACACAGATCAGGTTGATAGAATTGTCTAATAGGAGTGATTTTTGAGTTATATATTGTCCCTCTAGGGCCCTATGTTTGGATGGACGGATTTGATTTGCACATCACTCTGTCAGGTGCCATGTGGAGAGATGGCTCTAGCATATGACAGTTCTTCATGCTCCACGGTATCCTCCCTTATGCATTGCACGACAGCGGATTGCGTACTACCCCACCATGAGCTAGCTAGAGACGGACGGTCCTGTCACGGGCTCTGTGGGGCCCACCGTGATTTATATGTTTTATCCACGCCGTCCATCCATTTTGAACGATCATTTTAGGGTATGAGACCAAAAAGGAGGCAGAATGAAGATTAAAGTGGATCACAACTCAGGAAGCAGTGGCGATTGAATTCCTACTGTTTAAACCTCCTAGGGCCCACCGTGATGTTTATTACCCATCTAACTTGTTCAAAAGGTCACATAGACCTGTACGAAGGGAAAACATAAATATCAACTTGATCTAAAACTTTTATACCCCAAGAATTTTCAACGGTAAGCTTCAATCCCTACTGATCAGTGTGGTGTGGTCCACTTGAGCCCTCAATCTGCGTCCTTTTTGGGTTCATTTGCTAAAATGATCTTTAAAAATGGATGGACGACATGGATAAAAAAAATATATATATACAACATGGTGGGCCAGACAGACCCATCTGGCAGGACCATCCGTCTCTAGGTAGATCCTGGCCGGGGTAGTAGGCAATCTGCGGCCGTATTTCACGGTGAAGAGTAACTACAACAACTACCACAATAATATCCATACACACCGGGATGCAAATCAACGCAAGAAAATCTCGTGTCTACTGTTTTATGCGGTCGGCGAGATCCCATTCGTGAGAAAAGCTGGATTAAATCCACGAAATGATGGGGTCCACCATTGTATGGGCGGGCCCCATCATTTGCTCTTTTTTTTAATGAGGGTCAGTGGTGAAGTTGGACAAAGGTCCAAATTATCCAAACGAGCGGGTCGTGTGGACCACCGTCCATCAAGAGTCAAGCACAATTGTCGACATGGAACGTGTGGGTAACTAACAACAACCCCAACAACAACCATAATAATCACATTCAGGGAAACAAATCAATACAAGAAAATCTCATGCCAGCTATTTTAAGGAATAGATGAAGGTGCACGATCATCCCTTTCGGTTGAAAAAAAAAATGAAAAAAGAAATAGGAGCCTATCTATGAGATTATGGCCCCACTTTTATATTATGCTGGGGACCCATCATGGCACCATAATCCTCTACAACAACCATTGTACATCACTGCTTAAAACTGTTGTTGTTCACTATTTTCAGTCGCGCATGCTGGATGTGTGCGGATGTGTCAGAACTGACTATGTGGGTTAAATCCAACCGAATAACTTTAACCCAAGTGCCAGGATAGGCATAAATGTCAAAATTGACCTTATATGACTGAGATCTATGAAGATCGGCCACTTGTTCAGACACTCGCATTATATTGTTTATAATGATGAGGCGATTATTGGAGGGTAGAATTCGTCCTCTGAGAATGGGTCACACATTTGCCTTCTGTACCAAAGGACTTTTGAAATGCAAAAATAAACAAAAGGGAATACTTACAGCCAACCACAAGAGAGTAACCGCAAAATGCCTTTCCTGAATGAAGAACTCGCTTGATATTAAACTAAATACAACATAATAGCATAAATTTAGATTATAACTAAGGATTATAGTAACTCCTGGTTACAAGGATAAACTGCGGATTGCACCAAGAAATGTAAAACATTAATTATGCTAAGAAATATAAAGGGCTGATTACGCTAGGGAATGTAAAGATGGATTTAAGTTAAAGGACATAGAGTAATTCGAAATATAGATTTAGTTGGATTTGATTTGGTTTTCTTAGTATGAGATCGGCTTTTCTGTTAAATTGTCCTCTATTTATAACCTTGAATCAACCATCTAGATGTTTCCCACATTTTTACGGTTATTGTAGTCGTTTCAA